>JZKD02S2007251.1:131949-148426 GCA_000966675.3 Picea glauca | reverse complement strand
GACTGTGGGTGATAAAACTCCCGAGGAGGAGTTGGGAGAGCATCGACTCTTCGGGCCGTAGAGTGAGAGGGTCCTGGTGGAGTGACCGCCTGCTGAGAGTGCGGTTGCCGTCACCAGGTAAACCATATAACATGTGTTGCAATCAAAGTGGGAATAATATTTTCCATATACCAGTACTTCAAGTAATTTGAAAGATTAGTACCAAACCAATCTCTATCAAGATTTAGAGTCTTTTTTAAGATTTTCCAAACTGTAATGGAAAAAGGAAAAATCTTGAATAAGTGGTAGGTCATTTCCAAATCCATCTTGCAAAGTGGACAACATCCCAAACCCTCCCATCCTTTCTTTTGCAGCATATTCCAAGTGAGAATTTTCTCTTCAATTGCCAGCCAAATAAACAACTTGACTTTTAACTGTATCTTCCAATTCCAAATAGACAATATCCAGCTCTCCTCTTTAGTATGACATTTTGAAGAAACGACACTTAAATAAAAGTTGTTTGTAGATGGAATTTTGAATTGTCTCCACCTATCCACATTAAATGATCAATGCCATCCCGTAAAATCACTCTCGATTCGATAAGTGTACTCCTGAAAAAATCCCACTATGAATCCATTACGCCCTTCAAACCCAAATCATCATTGTTCGACCAGCAAGCAAAAATATTTTGCTCATTAGATGGGTTTTGTGCCTATGCCAAAGTCAATACATGTTTTTCTTTTAAAGCTTCTTGTAGTGGAGATGATAGAAAGGATCTGTCCCCCATCCCTAGAATTTGATCCTTCCCTAAAGCCACTAGGTGTCCTGAACCCGGATTTCAACTTATTCCATGTAATATAAGATATACCACCTTTAATAATCTGCCCCAAATTTTTGATACTCCACTTTGCATAAATGAACTAGATCTAAGCCAGGATGTCACGTTCCTATTGCCAAGATACTTATCAATGATAACCCTATGCCAAACACCTTTCCACATGAGAACTCTCCAGAGGGTAATCGATGCTAAAGCTTTGCTGAAATAAAAATATTAAGGATTCCCCATCCCCCCAAATATTTTGGAACTGAAATCTTCTCCCAATTACATAGATGGAAATGATGGGAGACATTGTCTCTCTTCCATAATAAATTGATCATCTTCCTCAGCATGTTCAAAACCGATATAGCAACAACTGCCATAGATAGCCAATAAACTGACTGGCTTGTTAACACTACTTTCAATAGAGTTAGATGCCCTCCTAAAGACAACCATCTGTAGCACCAATTATTGATTCTCTTTTCAAATTTTTTTAGAAACCAATTCCATTCTTCAATGCGTTGTGCTCCAGCTTTGAGATAAAATCCCAAATATTTAAAACCGAAGTCCAACAAAATAAAAATAAAAAAGTAAACAACTTTGAATACAATAAAATCCAATTCAGTTAATCTAGCATAATAAAAAGTAGATTTTGCAGTATTTATTTGTAAACCCGAAGTTAAACAAAACATGTACTTATTTATTACTATGAAGGAAATATTTATTACTCTATTAATAATTATTATAAATTAAATTTAGAAAACATTAACCCAATTAAATTAATAACCAAATAAATTTGAAACATGTTAACTCATTTTTTTCAAGTTTTAATAAATTTGAGAAATGTTAACCCAATTAAATTAATAATCATATAAATTTGAAAAATGTTAACTCATTTGTTGAAAATTCATTGATCAATCTATACGATTATTGAGAATGTTAAAATGTTGAGAGAGAATTGTTTTGAAGAAGACTCTTACAAAGCTTCTTATGTTTTTTACGGACTTAACAACCTTTTGTTGAAGAACATTTAATAAGAGTTTTTTATTAAATTGGGAGGCGTTTTAGAGGGTGAGTATAATTTAATGAACTCTCCTAATTTGTAGATGAAAAATAATACTTATATTCTAAAAATTAGAAATTTCTTTTTGGAAAAATGAAATTATATTTCTATTTTATAATTGAGAAAATAATAATTAGTTAGTTGTTTGAAATTATTGTTATTATTTTATCATTTAAAAGATTTTTTTTTCATTTTTGGAGAATGGGTAAGGAAGGATGGTAGAGCACTAGATAAAGCTGGTCAAGATTGTATTGTTTCTAAGAATAAAAATTTTCTAACTATCTACACGATTTCTCTATGTAAATTTTTCCATAATTTTGTTTGAATTTTAGGATCAAATATATACATGAATCAAGATAAAAACCATAGTAAATCTAAAGAGTAATACATTTAAATTATCAAAGATTTCTCATGTATTTCATTTTACATTGAGTTGAATATAAAACCCTGAGACAATCGGGTTATATAACTACCTAACATTAATGTTACATTAGATGACCATATTAGAACACTAATATATTAATATTAAAGCTTGATATTTTCTTCTCTAGAGCCCCTTTTAAAAAAGAGTTATAATCAATATTTTACATAGTTGGTCACTTTGAATTATCAAATATGGGATTTTCAGCTATTAATTATAGTCACACAATAAAAACACTCATATTTGATCACTCTGAATTATCAAATATGAGATTTTCAGCTATCAATCATAGTCACACAATAAAAGCACTCATATCATATAATAAATCTGCGACACTTTATTATCACATTAAAATTTATAACAAATACAACAATATATGCAACTCCATTGAGTCAATGACCAATCCTCTCAAGCCTCTTTACATTCACATAGTCTATGCACAAGTATCTAGATCACACAACCCTCCACACTACATAAACTTAAATCAAAGGAGATATAAAGGCTTTTTGTTCGATGATGCATCAAATAGAAATATTTAGTGCATAAATCATAGATACTACTCAAATATATCGTAGAAAGGAGTAGAATTGCATGAACAATGGAAGATATGAGAAAAATATTATTCCTTTATTTATATGGAATCAATTTTCACTTGACTCTTTGAGGGGGAAACCTCTAATAGAGAAAATCTCATATTACAAATGATTTCCAAGACACCTTTTACAATGCTTATATATCTTTATGTAGTACTTTCTACCCACTACGAACACTCTAGAGAAGGATATTTCTAGTAGGTGGCACCTTCTAGTAAGCCTTCTTACAATAATTGTGTTCACACTACTACATAGGCCTTATTTACTAATGGTGACCTCCATACATGGGAATACATAGTAATCTATCTACTTAGGGGTTATGGTGGTAAAGACCCTAACATGTTCTCCCCCTTAAAAAATGGTCTTGTCCTCAAGTCTTGAGATGTGGAAAGTGTTGCATAATGGTTGTCAGTTCCCATGTAGCATCTTCTCACTATGTATCATTTCGCTGTATTAAAAATTCATGGATCATGCACTAGCGGAGATGATGCTCCTATTTTTCAAGGATGGCCTCTGGCTATAAATAAATGGAACCTTCTTCACCCAATTCAAGAAGATTAGTTTGAACCCAACAATTGGATCTAGCTAATTTATTTAAGCAAGAGACATGAAAGACTGGATGGCTCTTAGAGTGGCCAAGAAGTGATAATTTGTTTGCCACCTTCCAAATATACATGAGGATCATATAGGGGGCATAAAACTATGGAGCTAGCTTCTAGTGGTGGTCTTTGTTGGGTAGGAAGTTTTGGGAATGTAACAGTGAGAAGAGATGAGGCATAGGGAAAATGCGTTGAATCAAGAAGATAAAGAAATAAGAGAGAGGAAAGAGGAGAAGATAGGGGACAAGAAAGAACAACTAGCGCAAAATCTAGGGAAACCAATCGAGTGTGTGTTGTATCCAGATCATAATGATTTGTCATTAGCTGAGAAGGAGTGGTATCCAACTCATTATGAGATGGAAAAACACTCTGAGAAAAATGTATAAATATGTAAAAGATCAGTGAAGTTCAAAGTGGTTTATTTCGCGAGGTCTAGAGAGAAAGAGAGGTTGAGAGAGTAGAGTAGTATAAAGAAAATACAATTGTGAAGACTATTGTATGCTAAGCATCCATTATAGTGTATAGCACAATCAAGATACTCAAATATACTAAAGAATCCAATATTTTGTGAACGTATCCCGGAGGGGGGTGAACCACGGTAACTCTATGTATAACTGTGTTGTTAGATGATTATTCATGTCTGTATTATGTTAATTCTTGTTTTTAATATGGATGAATGTTTATCTTTATTGATATTGTTGATAGAATAATTCACAATATCCATAATTGTATTCTTAACTAATAAGTAGAATGAGCATGGATTTATGTGCATATATCACTAAGTAACAAGTTCAGATTAACAAGGATCTAGTGCATGAAAGGATCCTGTAGGTATGATAGAGCGCATTTCCCATCTTTCCCTCATCACTGTAGAATCTTGGTTCCTGGAATTCCCATGAAGATACCTCAGGTGAGACTTCACCTTCTTGCAAGTGATGTTGAAAGGGTAGGTATATGTAGGGTTTTGTTGGACTAAGTTGCTTGAACCCAGGGTCTTGAACCTACATGCATGCGTGCCAACAAATGGTTCCATTGTTGGGACCTGAAAGCTGGAAGTGAGGGAATGTTTTGGAGACTAAAAAGGAAGGAGATAACTAAATGGTTGGAACAAAAGGAACAATAATTTTCTCAAAAAGAGAATAAAAACCCTCTGTTAAAGAAAAAACAATGGTTGAAAAGGTATGTGTACACAGACTTACACGAGATATTTTTTGGTGAATTTCCTAACCTTTTAGCAGAATGGATGGAAAGATTTGTGGAAAAGACTGATAGACATAGACCAACTGCACCAAAGAACTAGACTAATAAACTAGTGGGATGAGTAAATTCAATGGACAATAAAACTTCACGTGCGGTTGATTTTTGGTTGGATAGTATATTGGGAGGATACATAAAAAGATTTTCCATAGAATGTAACCAAGATTATAGTCTTCATAAAGTCAGTTGCAGAAAGAGGCTTCTTTAAAGGCCCGCAAGGAAGATTCATAAAGTCATTAGCCACATGGATAAAAATGATTCTATGTGATAAAGAAGTGATGATAATGGATTTGGATGGCTAAAGAAATTTGCACACACAGAGGGACTAGGGGTTGTTGACTATGAACTGATCTAAGGGTAGGAAAAATGGACAAAGGAAGATGAGACTGGGAATGTAGGAGAAAGAGGAAGGGATATTAGAAGGAGAAGATGAATTTGGAGTTCTATGTAGTGGGAGAAGGTACAAGAAGTTGATAACTGTGGTTGAAGAGAGAGATCAGTGCAGTGAGTACCCAAAACATCGTACATATATCCATATCATATAAGTACAACATACATAGGGAGAAGAAGAAGATATCCAGTTTAGTGTAGTTATAGAAGAAACGATAATTCCTTCCTGAGTTAAGTCAGGTTGAAGCAGCTCGAGTCAAGCTCGAGGCATTTGAGGTGGAATTGATCAGACCAGAGTGACTCGGGACAAGTCACAGGTGAGTTTTGGGGGCCTGTTATCCCTTGACTAGGTTTTGAAGAATGCTTGGTCATATTTGACTATTTTTGGGACTATGACAGCTAGTCAAATATGGAGCGCAACGCGAAGCAGAAATTAGGGAAGAAAAACCTATTTTTGGAACCCTTTAGGGTTTTGGGTTAATGTAACGGGAAAGGGATGTTGGCCTGTGGGTTCACCCACATTTAGGCCCATTTTGTAATCTATAAATAGATACTTAGGCAATGTAAGTAGTAAATGGTAGTACATCTATGTGATGTATAGCTAAAGTCTTAGTCCTAGCAACTGGATCTGTGTGATCAGATGTATATTGCGAGTGCTCTGTGCATGATTGTAAGGAGATTGAAAAGCTCATTGAAAGTTGTTGTAGTTTTGGGATGAAGTGCAAGGAAGAAGGATCTAGTGATTTGTGCAGATCTTATGTCCTTTGCGAATTAAGGGTCATTGAAGCTCTGTGCTATAACCACTTGACCAAGATAATATAAAGAAGAAGACTTTGTGGACATAGCCCCAGGGTGGGGGTGAACCATGGTAACTTTGTGTATTGTACTCTGTGCTTTGACCTAATGTGTTTATCTCCTTCTTAGCTAAGTGCTTGATGTGATTAAGTAGATTTAGTTATGCTTTGTGCTTCTGAGATAGGAATGAATGTTAGATCTGATATATAAGATGCTTAGTGCCTAATTTGGTGAATCCAATCTATCTTGATGTATCTAAGTGTTGAATTATCTTGAATCTAAGTATATAATGCGATTCTCTGTGCTATCTGTGAAGTGTTGTAAGGGTTGAATATTGATAGATGAAACATGCTAGATAATTGGTAAATGTTATAATCACAGATCTGTGTCCCAGCTAAGGTTGCAGACATCTAAGTCCTGCAACCACCCCTGCCTCTACCTTGGGTGAGACTTCATTTGCTTCACAGGTGTTGCCGAAAGGGCCAGTAGTTAGGGTTTTGTTGGTGCGCTCTTGAGCGTTGAACCCTGGGTCTGCCCCTATGCCAACAAATGGTTCCGTTGTCGTGACCTGAAACTGTGATTGCTGGGAACGAAAGAAGAAAAATATTTTTGCGAAATAAGCTCTGTGTGTAGATCTGTTGCCCTAGTGTGCAGTATTCTACTTGACCTGCGAAGCTTTGTGCCGAGAAAGAAAGGTCAGATATGAAGGAAAGAGATCAAATCTGCAAGAAAAGAGGTTGACACTGAAGAAAAGAAGTGAGATCTGAACACTTTGTGCCCCAAGAAAGAAATTTCTACAAAAAAGAGGTAAGATTTGTAAGCTCTAACCTCTAGTAAAGGTAAGAATAGTTCAAGTTTTAGATCTGAAAGTTTTGTGCCCCATGGAAGCAAATAAGTGAAAATTTTTAATTCTAACATATGAATTTAAGTATGCTTGATTGTCTCAGCTTAAAAACTAGAGCATTGTTAGATAAAAGAAAGTTTGATATGAATAGAAATAGTGAAAAATATGTTATACCTATGCATAGAAAGAGTTTTTGGACTAACCAATGGATGTAGGACCCTAGAAAGAAACTTTTGCAGGCTAGCCCTTATGACCCTAACATGCAGTACAAAAAGAGTTGGGGATCATTGAAGAGAAAGATAATATTAACTCTTTGCTACAATTGCAGAAGACCAGGACATCTTGCTAAGGAATGCCTTGGGAGAAACCTTAGTTGCCTCTGTTATAGAGCTATGAACCATGAAGTATTGGATTTCCCTCGAATGATTGCTAGACTTGAAAAGCTGAATATGGAACAAGCAAAATCTGAAGGAGATCAAGAGGCTAAAATTATAGAAGAACCCCAGAAAGAATTAGAGATCATGTTACTAAAAATAAAAGAAACCCTAGATGACCATAAGGATGTCAGTTTGTCAGAGATCTTCAAAGAAAAGGAGAAAATCGAAGTAAGAATAGGAGACTTCGATATTGACTATGCTCTGGATGAGGGAACACCAATGAACATTATGACAAAAAGCACTTGGGAAACCCTAGGAAGGCCTACTCTGGTCCCTTCACTAGGAACCATCAGATTGTTTAAAGGAAGAATGGTAACCCTATGTGGCATAATTACCCAGATAGCTATGAGTACCCATGGAACTTCGACAGAGGAAGAATTCGAAGTTATTAAATTTATTGAGGACCATGCCCCATTTCCATCTTTGTTAGGTAGGATCTGGATTGAAAAAGACATGATTCGAAGAATAGAAGAAAAGGATGCTCTAGAACAGAAGAAGCAAGACCTCATGGAATTTATGTCTAGAAGGATCTCCTACTTGATGAAAGAACAAGAGGACATACCTAAGCCATATAACACTAGGGACTTGGGTATCGAAGTGATAAGAGCATTAGAGGAACCATAGAAGACCGAAATACCTAATCCATATGATGAAGGGGTATTACCTTTGGATCTGAAGAAAGAACCTAAGCAACACAAAGTGACTATGTCAAGAGAAGATAAGAATCAGAATGGAAAAAGTATGACCGAGACGAAGCCTACTGGGAAAAAGGCTAGGAAGCTAAGTAAGAAGAGGGCCAAAATTGGAAAGTTACAAAAGACTCCAGAGGAAACTTCACAGAAGGAAAAATCACAGGAATCGAGCTTCGTCAAGATATTAGAACAACGACCTATGGCACTTCGCCAGGGCACAAAAATATAGCTATTGGAAGCCAATATAACCATTCGAATTCTGCTCCAAATGGGCTGAAACACCTTTATGGCTCACCACTAGACCGTTAGACTGCGCCATATGGACAAAACATCAGTTAATGCAGCCTCTTATCCATTGCAAGCGGACCGTTGCTAAGTTTCCCTACTTAGTTTGTCACACCATGCATCGAAAATACTTTTTCTAAATGAGAATTTGAGCCTTAAACTTGAGATTAATTCACCCTGCGATCATTTCCTTATTCCCATACTTTTCATCGTAGTCTCTGAATTCATTTTCACACCTAAGCTAGTGGACCCAAGCTTGTATGTCGGACGAGCTCAGTGTTGTTGAGAAAGTAGTTGAAGAAGTTTTGATTCACTTAATGGCTGAGAGAGTCATGTCAGAAAGAAGGATGTCTGTAGGTGTGTAAGCATCATCAATAGGAGGATTCCAAGCTTCTCCCTCCACTACTCGCAGAGTAGGACCTTCCAAAACCATGACCGAGACAAGAACAAAGAACATAGATGATATTGCAAATGCCAAGATGATCCCATGCATTCTGTTGGTTTACATACCACCTTTGAGTGGTAAGATTAACTGTGACAATGTACCCAGAGAATTTGAGTACACCTTGATCACCATGTATCTTTCAAAAGGGGTGTGCATAGTACATGTTGACTAGGATAAGCTCGCAGCACTGAAATTTAATGATTTTAACCTTGGAGATCGCAAAACCTACAACATGTTAGCTCTACACAAGTACTTAACCAAGAACAAAGGAAAAACTCCTAATATTGTCCCACATTCCTAGACCCAGAACCTTACGTAGTCCACACTGCTCAATGTAATGAAGATCCCTCACTTCGACAGACACCAGGAAGTTAACGCATGTGTCAAGTTGTTGTTGTCTTGCTACCACAACGGATACTTATGGTTGGACCACTGCATCACTGTGGATCCGACTTTGATCAATTGGATCACAGGGCTTAGCATGCAAGGCCCTGACCCATAAGACTTTTACCCTTGAAAGACCTCAGACCAAGCACTAGCACAACAAATAAAAGAAACGTATGGTGATGTAGAGAAGGGTACGCGAGGATACAATGTAGCCTATATCCAGAGTGGTGTAGTGCGCCTTGCCTACCAGCTGACCGTGAGCAAGTTAGTTCATAAGAATAGACCAACACAGGTGATTGGATTCGTAGTTGACCTTGCAGGGAAGTGCACCGATGGACTACAAATGAATTGGGCACAATATCTTGTAAACCAGTTAGAGATGGATTTCAGAGGAGTGCAATACCAAGGGTATGAGTTCCACTTTAGTTGGTTTCTCATACTCATTGCTTTCATCGCTTGGGAATTGCCAAAGGGAGACACTTTTCCAGAGATTGAACCTTTCGAACCACTAGCCGTGAAGTTATGTATGCTATGGTACTCCAGTGACATGAACAAGTAGTGGAAGTCCAATGTTTTCTTCCACACCTATTTCAACCAACTGAAGAATGCAATTCAGTCTACACCGTGAATCACCCCAAACATACTTCATAGGTTTAGACCTTTGATGAAATTCAGTACGAACCACCACTTCACCTATATTATAGTGCACGATGATGAGAATAAACAACAGATCCAATCCTACTACAAGCTAACAAATGATGACTTGAAGGAGATTACCAATGAATGGTCGGCGGACCTCCTTGTTGCAGTGGACCCCACAAACATGTCCGACGAGGAAAGCCATGAAGCTATGCCAGATACACCTGGGCCAAGCAAGACTAAGAAGGATGACGAAGTTGAAGATATCCCTAGCACGTCCATGAAGACTACTTCGATCTCACCTACATAGGGAGGTGATAGTGACGAGCTAGGTGGCACAAAAGTTGAGAAAAATAGAGGCGAGGTTACTCCACATAAAGAGGAGGAGGATCCCTCCATGAAAAGAAATATTACACCACCAAAACCTTCCTCCTGAAATAAAGCTAAGGCCACCCGGACCACACTTAAAACTACCCTTACCCCAGATGACTTCAACTTCTTAATTTCTACGTTGAATGATGTTTCACTAGAGCTCGCAGAAAAGCAAGAAGAAAAGCAGGAGGAGATATTCAACCGAATCAATGGAGAACTCCAAGAAGTGTAGCAAAAAATCTAGTCTAGCTGAGCAGTTTCTACAATGCCCTTGATAAGCGGAACATCAGGAACAGACGATGAGCCCACTCATCTACACCAGATCGATGATCAAGACGAAGATCGCTTTCGACAAGCTCAAGAAGACACAGCGCAACCCACCCAGGCTTTGATGTAAGCACAAAAAGAAATTCTAGAACAACGGAGTGAGGCAGAATGGGAAAAGATTTCCCTGAAAGAGAAGTGGGACGAGGAAAAGGCATAGTTGCTAGCAGAGAAACTTGAAGTACAAGAAAGGGTTCACAAAGAACTTCACTCTGTGAAAGTCATAGAAGTGAAGATGGAAGACCGTCTCCCACAGCAGGTGACCCAACTGGAAGAAGTAATCCAACAACTCCAACAATGCATCATAGATATGGAGCTCTGGACCATGCTCGAGACCCCCCAAGAAATAAGAGAGCTAAGAGAGGCCACTGATCGAAGCACAGTTGGTCAATTAAAAACCTTTTCCCTGGAATGCAAGCAGTTGAGTTCTAGAAGCGCCCAGACTTATGAAACCCTTGCAGAGAATCCAGAATTGCAGACATTAGAGGTACAAATCCAAGAAGCAAAGAAGCACGCAAACACACTACAAGCACAGATAAAGACTTTGACCCTAGTCAAAAGAGTGAAGAGGTTCGTAGAACAATGCACAGCCCAACAACAGGTACATATGCTGCAAAGTAAAGTGATGTAAGTTTCCCAACAACTTTAGCCAATCCAAGAAAAGGCATGCCAACTGTTCGTTGAACTTGAAAGCTAGGGAGTTGAACTCAAAAAGGTTGTCATCACTGTACAACAACGCCTGGAAGGACTGCTCAATGACATAGTGATCCATGAATTCACTGAGCAAGAGGTTTTCGCACTACAATAGGTCAAGGAAGCTCGAGGCATTTGAGGCAGAATTGATCAGACCAAAGTGACTTGGGACAAGTCACAGGTGAGTGTTGGGGGCCTATTAGCCCTTGACCAGGTTTTAAAGAATACTTGGTCATATTTGACCATTTTTGGGACTACGACAGCTAGTCAAAGATGGAGCGCAACACAAAGCGGAAATTAGGGAAGCAAAACCTATTTTTGGGACCCTTTAGGGTTTTGGGTTAATGTAACAGGGAAGGGATGTCAGCCTATGGGTTCACCCACATTTAGGCCCATTTTGTAATCTATAAATAGATACTTAGGCAATGTAAGTAGTAGATGGTAGTACATCTATGTGATGTATAGCTAAAGGCTTAGTGCTAGTAACTGGATCTGTGTGATGAGATGTAAATTGCGAGTGCTCTGTGCATGATTATAAGGATATTGAAAAGCTCAGTGCAAGTTGTTGTAGTTTTGGGCTAAAGTGAAAGGAAGAAGGATCTAGTGAGCTACACAGATGTTCTATTCTGTGTGAAGTAAGGGTCATTAAAGCTCTGTGATATAACCATTTTACCAAGATAATATAGAGAAGAAGACTTTGTGGATATAGCCCTAGGGTGGGGGTGAACCATGGTAACTTTGTGTATTGTGCTCTATGCTTTGACCTAATGTGTTTATCTCATTCTTGGCTAAGTGATTGATGTGATTAAGTAGATTTAGTTATGCTTTGTGCTTCTGAGATAGGAATGAATGTTAGATCTGATATATAAGATGCTTAGTGCCTGATCTGGTGAATCCAATCTATCTTGTTGTATCTAAGTGATGAATTATTTTGAATCTAAGTATATACTACGATGCTCTATGCTATCTGTGAAGTGTTGTAAGGGTTGAATATTGATAGATGAACCATGCTAGATAATTGCTAAGTGCTATAATCACATATTTGTGTCCCATCTAAGGTTGCAGACATCTGAGTCCTACAACCACCCCTGCCTCTACCTCGGGTGAGACTTCATTTGCTTCGCAGGTGTTGCCAAAAGGGCCGGTAGTTAGGGTTTTGTTGGTGTTCTCTTGAGTGTTAAACCCTGGGTCTTCCCCTGTGCCAACAACCACCTATGCTAGCATTTGAACCACAAGAAGAGAAGGATACCTATAAACAAGAAAGGAGAAAACTCTTATGATAGAAGTGGGTAGTTTCTACATCATCTACACCACCTATGGGGCATATGCGTGCCATTGATGACCAGGCCATGACCAAAGGGTCAATAGAGAAGGTAAGTACCTTAGGAAATTTGTTTAAGAGTTGTATACAACTAGTCAAGGATGAAAATGAATTGCATACATTATGCTCTATGATCAATCATTGCACTCAAGGAAGGGCAGTCCCTACTAAAAATAAAGTAGTGAACCATCTACTGCACAAGAAGAGAACCAATGGAGAGTTTGGGTTCAGTGCACAGATTGGAGAATATGAAATAGACAATGTGATATTAGACTTGGGGTCTGATGTGAACATGTTACCTAAACAAACATGGGAAATGATGGCGAAACCCAAGTTAGTTTGGTCACCCATTCAATTGACATTAGAAAACCTTTACAAAATAGTACCAATTGGAAAATTAACAAGAATACTTGTGAATATAGATGGAGTGTGCAGTATTGCAAACTTTGAAGTTATCAATATTGTGGATGAAAGCCAACCATATAAAGAGTTAATGGGACTAGAATGGGCCTTCGATAGCCAAGCATTATCAATTTGAAAAGGTGATAGATGATATTTGAAGTAAGGGAACTCAAATTTACTATGCCACTAGATCGAAAAATAAGGAAGGAGGTACATAGAACCAGTGAAGGGTGATGAAATTGATAACCTATACAACATGACTGTGAGGATGGGTGGTTATGTTAGTGTTATAACCCTAAATTGCACCACACATGCTTACCTGGCATCAGGCCAACTCATATCCCTTCTTTGCCAAAAATCTGTTGAACAACTCTTTGAAAATCCTCTTGTGTCAAGGCCCATGCACCCTAACCCATTACTGCACGCGTGTACATGCTGGCTGACTCACAACATCCCATGTGTACCTAACAAAGCATGAAAAAAGGAAAGTTTCCGATGGAAAAAAAATCTATGGGTCAGTTAACTGAAACTCCCGGCCATGCATGGCCGAGGTTTCATCCAAAACCCTAGCTCCTTCTAGCCTATAAAAGAAGGGGTAGGGGTACCATTTGGAGGAGGAAAAAATATAGTGAAGAAACTCTGCCCATTTACGTAATCCATTGTCCCAACCCTTTAGCCTTTCCTCATGCCAAAGGAGATTTAACACAAAGTAGTTGAAGGATAGAAGAAGAGGAGCCCAGGATTAGGTTCAAGGAGCGGTGGCCGGTCTCATCTTTTGTAAATTGATTCACTTTCAGTAATAAAAAGAATGTTTTTCCCATCCCAATGCATGAATTGTCTATGGTTTGATTAATTTATGCTTGATTTATAGCCCTTTAGTATAGAAGTAGCATGCATGCATAGTTGTTGTTTGTCTTGAGTGCAGGTTATCTTTGGAAGGAGCAGCGCAAACAAGTAGTCAAGAACAACGAAGGATCTACATCGAACGCTGGTAATAAGGTAGGTGGTCCTTTTCCTTGCATTTACTGAGAAAAAAGGATTTAAATCTTGGGATGTAGGTAAAAACGTAGTTTCCATTCGGTCAAATCTGCATGCAAGTCTGACCCTAGTTTGCTAGTCCATAGGGTGTTTTTCCCAACAACAGAATTGGTGACCATACTGGGGAGAATACTTTTTAGAGTTCCTAGATTTATTTAACTTTTTTGGGTAGTTTAAAGATTAGGTTTTCTGTTTTTCTTTGCCTGTCTTTTTCTGTAAGGTCTGAGCTAGCAGGGAGTCTGGTTTTCCATACCAGTTTTCCTTGACTTCTCCTTGACTGTAGTTTTCGAGACACAGAGAGGTACACATGGCCTGCAGAAGGCCTGCACGCGTGTACCCATTCCCTATCCTCTGACAGCCCTCGTGTGAACGCTAGCTGTAGAGATAGTAGTAGCGTGTAGGATTTTAGAGAATATTAGAGGCAGTCCTCCTCTTCCCTGTCATAATTACACATTCTCAGGGGGTTTTCTGGAATCCTATCTGAGTCTTGCTAGTTCACAGTTCTATCTCAGATTGCCTTTTTTCGCCTTATTATTCCTTGCATTATTTGCCTTTTCTGTTAGAAAGAGCATCCAAGCCTTCAAGGGACCCTGGTTATCAATACCAGAGGCCTCTTCCTAGTCTAGACTGCTTGTTTTCATTTTTTTCCTTAGAATTTAGATATACACACGGTCTGTACAAGGTTCGCCCGCATGTACATGCTTTCTGTCTCTGCTCAACATGTGTTTGCACGCGTGCTGTTTTAGTGACAGTCGCGTGCTTGGACAGGCTACTTTTTATTCAGGGTGGGGAAGTCATCTCCTCCTTTGATAAGAAGTATTCCTCTCAGGTGTTTGAGTCTAGGTTTGAACAATGAGTAGGTTAGGTCATCTTACCCTTAGCCTGCTTTTTCTCAGTTAATAGTTGACAGAAAATAGATTTTTTTTTTAAGGTTTTTAGACTAGCGTGAGAGTCTTTGTTTTTTTTTATTTCCATTGTGTGATTCTTTACTCTGATTCTTTGCGATCTGCGCTTTAATCCATAATTGTTTTTTCTTGTCTTTTTGCTTGTCGGTATTTTCCCTTTTCTTCTTTACTAGCACTTAAATAAAAAAAAATCTCTTTTCATTTTCTTCTTTGATTGAGGAGTGTGTTTCTGAATCATTAGCTAGGGAAAAGTCTTTTTATTTTGTAAGTTTTTGCAGTGCACTTAGATGATAAGTAGCTCGTAGTCGAGCGAAATTCTTGTGAAGTTTGTTGTCCAAAATCTTAGAAAAATTAAAAAAAGAAATCTTTCTTTGTGAAAAGTTGTTGAAATTTTGCATTTAGTAAAAGTTTTTTGTTTCCATCTTTTTCATTCATTTTTTCTTTCGTCTTTACACATCATCAGTTTCACCCTCATACCCCTTGACATAAGATAAATCCATAAAATCAATGCTAATTTTAAAATCTACTAGACTTTTATGTTTGTAGGGTTCACAAACTAGTTCAGGACTAGGGCCTTGGATTAGGTTGGAGAGGAAACTCTTCAGGGCCATTCAAAACCAAACATTAGAGTCTGAGATAGGGAGTGTCTAAGTCCAGTTTTGTGGAAGTTATCTGGGACCCCCCTCTAACATAGGGGATAAACATGAGGTAACATGCAGAAAGGTAGTGGAGATAACCCCTCCAAAGCCGAACCAATCGTAGTGGAGAACACATATAGAGGGCTTGTTTTGGGATTCCTTCGTTTGCATTTGCCACGGGGCTTCATGGGTCTCGAATCCATTCGAGGTCCTTAGTTGTCTTTCAGACAATTTTATCTCGATACCCTTGACATATTTCGAGCTTGATACCCTACTCATTTTGGTCTACTCGACTTTCAACTGTACCCGCCTGGTGATTGTTCCCGTGCTGGCAACCTAGTTGCCAATATTTTTAGGGACATACACAGGTGACTGCGGGGGTATATTGCGGTACCTAGGACAAACTTCGGGCCATTCTTTGCAGAGTATACCTGGAGGGTGCTTCCATGTTCGAGTTTCACTTGCACCGGTAAGTTTCTCTAGTGTTGGTTGTTGTAACTATTCTTCCAAATAGTTTAGTGATTGCTTGTCTTATCTCTTAGGGGCTTCGTTTTTAGTGTGTGTTACTTTTGAACGTTTAGAATACCTTAGCGTGTCTTGGATCTTCTCACATAGTGTAGGATCCTGAGCTCTGCCAGTCACGAAGGCTTATTGGCCTGCCCCTGGTTACACTGGAGCCACCCCTGCCACCATTAAGGCGGAAGCTAGACCAACAAGGGTCTTTTGAAGCGACCGGGTTACAAACCTTTGTGCCCGAACAACTCCCGGAGGAATCAGCCATTTTGAACCTTGAAGCAGTCACTCTTGGCTCAGTTGAAACCCCCACCACTGATATCTTGGCACCGTTTATTGTACCAATCCAATTTCACGAATGCCAGATAGTGCCCCACATAGCTATGGAAACAAATGTTGTTACTTCTTCTGGGAATTCTTCAATTCCCACCACCATTGCTACCACAGGAGAGTCATCTTCTAATCTACCATCATCAGTCCAAGCCACCATGGTCTCAAATGCAACTACATCACACAGTGGACCGAACCCGTCTATGGAGGCAGCCACAACCCCCTTCACACCTAGTGCAACATGCCCTCCTTTCTCATACGGTATGCCTAGTTCGGGTACAAGTCCTGCACTAACCTA
>JZKD02S2007240.1:17031-58965 GCA_000966675.3 Picea glauca | reverse complement strand
AAATAATGGCCTAAAGCCGACATAATTAAAATAACATTACTAATCTAAATTGCAACTAATGGCCTAGAGCCGACATAAATAAAATAGCATTACTAATCTAATATGCCCCAATTAATGGGTAATGATCCAATATTAGGGCTTAACAACCAACATGTTGGAATCTACTTCTAGGGATGCATATTGCATATGAGCCAAGGAATTAGCTCTTCTTTCTCTTAACAGAAGGCATAAATCAGGGTCAAAAGCACTAGCATAAGTAATTTTAGTAGAGGCTTTTGTAGGCTTTATCTAAGCAGGGATCTTGTTGTACATCTTGTTGAATCTTTTGGAGAAGTCAGAGACAGACTCTCCCTCATTTCTCTTTAGGGACCCGAACTTTGTGATATAATACATACAATATTTTTTATCCCCCCACTGCCTCAAGAAAAAATCATCTAGAGCCTCAATCCTAGCAATAGATCCAGGGGTAAATCCTCTAAACCATTTCCTAGCCTCTCCATCAAGGCTCTAGATAAAAAATCTCATCCAGACATCCTCGTTTTCAATATTTAGATTGTCTGCATAACTGTAGAAGGCAACAAGGTTATCTTCAATAGTTATGTCTTCTTCTCCAGTGAATTTGGGCATATATTTTAGATAATCTCTAGCAGGGAGAGCATTCATTCGCTAAGGTAAGATCATAGGGGCATATCTTGCATCCACTATGGAATCCATTCTATTTCTAGGGGGATTATCAACCACCATAGGGATGATAGGTGGAGGAGAACTAGGAGGGGAAGGGGTTTGAATAGAGGAGACCGGAACTGAGCTTCCAGGAGGAAAGGGAAACAACGGAGGATTTGGAGAACATAGGTTTCCCTTTCTGTAAAACCAACAAATCTAAGAGGAGGAGGGGTTGTAAAGCCTGGGGTGGGAGAATCTTCTGAGGTATTGGGTCTAAACCATGGTACAACTTCAGGGGAGATAGGAGTGACAAAGGCTTCTCCCTCCAATCCAAGACCAGGAGGGAAGAATCAACAGGAACACTTCTGAACTTTAAATTTCGGGAAACTCCAACAGATGGTATAACAGGAAAATGAGAAGCATATATTGGGGTTTCTATAGGAGGATAGTGAAAATCATCAGAAATACCTGGTTCAACAGTAGAAGTGCCTTCTCGAAGGGCCTTTCCCTTTCTGACAATTTTCTCTGGGTCATCTTTAGATGTTGCTAAAGGCAGCTATGGAGTGGACCTCATGTGTCTGCCTCTAGAAGCCACAACTGAAACAGTAGAGTCCTCAGGTGCAGAGTTGCAATCTTCAATGGTTTTGATATCTGATGCACCTTCAGAATCAAAAACTCATTGTCATTCTATCCCAGGGAAAAGTCTTCAATTCATTCCCCGACAACGATGCCAAAAATGTTAGCACTAGAAGTCACCTCTGGATTGCGGCAGAGGTAAGCCCAGTACCCATCAGTTTGTATGTCACATTGAAAAAATTTAAAGGGGATCTAATGAACAATGACTCGGGATTATATCCCTTTAACTCAGAAATCTAGGCTAGTATGCATAAGCAGATGAGGTCTTGATCTAACTTCAGTCAGTAAGTTGTAGTAAGGGTGAATAAGGGGAAGAACTTGAGGAGAATGAAGAGGTTTTCTATGGACATCCAATATTCTAGCAGCCTAAGGAGGAAAAACTTAGAACAATATCCTCTTGGATTCAAAGTTTTAAGGAACCAAATGAGATTATCACTGAACTGAAATCAAACATACATCACAATTCAATAACAACAACTCGACTGGATCATCCATGCCCGAGTCATTCAGTGCTGGAGGGAAAAGGCAACACAAGAGACTGATTAAAACTGGTCGCAATGTCCCTGTGATCAAAACTACATCACAAAGACATAACTACCCTCGATTGGATCGTCCATGCCTGAGTGTTCTAACATAGATGTTACAGAGAGATGAAATGAAACTAACTTACATCAAACAAGAAGTCTCAAATACATATACATAACTAGAAGAACGAGAGCTTCATTAAAACTTTACAATATGGGAGCGTAGCTCAACCATCGACCATAACAAAATATCAAAACCGAGTATTTATAATCAGAAAAATCGACACCACCAAGAGTGTGACTTGGCTACTACAATCAAAGCTTTGCATTTGCATCTTCTTCTATCAGTTTTCACTTGCATTCTTTTTTCAGACGTGATCTCAGATCAGTGTGGGCTTTGCAGGAGAATCCATTGACAAGGGAACTTTGGGATGACAATCTGCCTCCAAAGCCAGTCCTTCCATGCTTTCCATTTATGGGATGAGATGAGGTTTCAAAAACCTCCCCCATTTTCATTAACTACTTTCATCGGGATTGGAACGAGGCCTGACACCCATGAATTATCCAGGGGATGTTCATGACTTATTCAAGTCAATCTCGATGCCTCGAGACCACGCAGATCTTCTTCTGTGAACAATATGGGCACTCTCGACCTTTGGCGCAACTCCTCTTCATCACTCCATGCGACTTCGGGCCATGAACTCATGCTTATCCCATATGAAATTCAGGATTTCACATTTTGGGAGCCTTCACTCCACTCGATCCCAAATCTCCCGATGCTCGAACCGATGAAATGGCCCATCTAGATCGACGGTCAGACTTACTTTAAATCTGACGGCCATGATCATATTCTTGAATAATCTCATATGCCCACCATTCAATAGGCTTTTACCTTTATTTATGGTCCTAATTTCCATGTGACCACGGGCTGTGATCATGGGCCCAATTCCCAGGTGCTTTGTGATTTTGCGTTTTCAGAACTTGCGTTGTGCTCCATGCTAAAACCTCTGAGTCGTGAAATCATGATCTCTTGGATCAGGTGCCATGCATCCCTTTGTGTCATAAGACCAAGATGAATATCGACATTTCAGGACCTCAACATTTCGAGACTCGAGAAATCTGCGCACTCCTTACTTCAGTTTTCCCGAAATGACTTTCTCCGTGGTTCAGATCTAGTGCCACGCGTCCTGCTGGATCAGACGACTCCTGCTAATTTCGGATTTCAACGATTCATATCTTTTACAAATAACTTCAACAACATTCTGAACTCCTGATTCCCATGCTTATTATTCATCATTGATCTCTGAACTTTGAAATGAAATTTCCTCCACCAAACTGAACTTGCTCGCTCGCTTGATTCAAGTCCATATCAAACTGCTCTAATTGCTGCACTTGCGCTTATGGCTGCGACTTTTGTAAACAAATACTTGGATGATTGGCTGAGGGCTCAAGAAAGAAAAAGGATCAGTGACAGAGGTAGAGAGGGAAGTGATCAACCTTAGAGAAAACAAAAAATATTAGGGCCGAGACTTCTCAGGAAAAACAACAGGAAAAACAAGTCGGTCGAATGGATGAAGGAAAACAGAAGAAAAACTACAAGTTGAAAGGGAAAAAAATTAAGATTGGGTCTACAAAATGGGGAGAGATAGGGAAAAATTACATACTTAGGCAGAAACCACAAACCCACAAGACTCTGACAAGCTTATGTGATAACATAGAGCATATTCATATTACTCATCTCCTCCTGCAAAAAAAAGACGTAATTTGAACATCTAAAATTTTTCACGCAGGGTGTGTTACTGAGGTATTTGACTGCAAAGAACTTGTTGCATGGTGCATTGAGAAATGCGTGCTGAGCCAACGAATTATACAACTCCAAGATCATTCCCCATTTCCCTTTCACCACAATTTTTTCATAAGATGTTGAAGCTCCCAGAGCCAACACTTACCTTCAAAGGAGAAGACTGCAGATATTTTCCGAAGAAAGATGACAATGGCCTGGATCTCTTGCTTGAGTATTTGGAGAATCTCATGTCTATTCTAGAAGACATAACCAGGTTGATAGGTCAGGAAAGAACTGCTACCATTTCTTGTATGATTCTTTATATTTTATATTTTACATTTAAAGAGGAGGCTATCTTTGACTGGGGAAAATTGATTTCCATTGAAATCTCATCCCAATTATCACATTACAAAAGGAAAAGAAATTTTGTATGGCTTCTTATTTGGTATTTGCGATAGTGTATTGATGTCAATTTCCAAAATTGACTATATGTAAGAGGGTGAACTGTGAAATAGATCCAGTTACCTTTTAGTATCAGGCATTGTGGAGACACAAGACTTCTCTGTATTTTTACGAAGTTTACAATGATTTTGTTTCAGTCTTGAAAGGACTGTTGTTTGGTAAAAATACCCCCAGAATATCTAACCAGGCTAACAAATTCTTTGAGAAAAGGGGAACGATAGAACAGATGGAAAATCACAGTGTCATCATGATCCTTTGTTCCAAAGAAAATCCCTCTTTTCTTCCATACCATGTATCTCATAAATTGTTTATTATGAAAGTGGCAAGGCAATACAATTTCTAGTTGGACATTTTCCATGAAAAAAGGAAAAATCAATTCATCCCCTTGCCATGGAAAATTTGAGATTTCATATTTAGAAATATAAATAAAATTGATGAGTTTGCAAATCACTTCAACAATGTAAATATGAAATATGCTGAAAAGATAACGGGGTTTGACCCTAACAAAATCTTTATGGAACATATGATGTCAGTAGGATTCAACAACTCATTCATTCATACTATCTTGAATGAATAAGAAGATAAAAATCGAGACACTCTTGTACACAATGTTGGTGACTTGGAAAAAATACTCAGTACTAATGAGTTTTACAAGCAAAAAGGAAAGGGTCCCAGTGAAAAGAGCACCCAGTCTCCAGTTGTTACTCCTAAAACTACCACATCCTGGAGAAATGCTCCAATGGCTTACCCAACTAAAAAAAGTAAAAACAGTAGTTCAAGTGGAGTAGGAGAGAAGAATTCCCCCTCCTGGAAAATTTGAGAGCTCACACAAGCTCCCTCTGAGAAAAATGAGGAAGATGTAGTGCAAGAGGAAGAATATAATCTCATAGAAAATGACATCAATAGCTTCTCTCTTGAATACATGGAGCTTGAGGTTGATATTGAGGAATTGTTTCCCACAAATGATCAACTGGGAAATATGGCCCAACAAAATTGATCATTAGAAATCGTTGAGAATTAGACCTTTAGTGAAGAAGAGTCATTTAATTTCCAAAGTGTTGTCTTTGACAAGGAATATAAAAAATTGATTATAGAAAAAGGTGATCAGAAAAATAAGAAGGTAAAATATCGCTAGAGGTTGACCTAAGAGATACGTGGCCATCCCAAATCTCTAAAATTGACAGAGCAACCGTGGATGATCTTGATGATTCTATTGGTGGTCTAGAAGCAGAAAACACTAAATTAAAAGAAAGGATCAGAGAGTTGGAAGATGCCTTAATGCCTCTTCCAATTCTTGTCAGTCTTTGTCAATGGTCAAACCTACAACAACCATTGTTAAGTTGAAATGATATTCAAGACTACTCACATCAGTTAGGAGTTATGTAGAAAGAAATATTAATAAGAGAATGTAATTAATAACAGAGGCATGGGAGGTTTCGAAAAATATTGCTTCTGTTGGCTTGAGGGTACATGCCTTCCATCAATATTTGTAGGATGATCTAAAGAATGAAGAAGGCTTCTACATTGATTTTGTATTTCCATTTGGAATCAAAGTCTCTAACATGAAGAAACTGAGAAGAAGAGCAGAGGATATGCCTTCCCCAAGTCAAATAAAACAACTAAATTCTTGTTGGAAGGAAAAGATTAAAAATTTGAATAACATTGTTCATGCATGCAGCAGAGCCATACTGAAAAAGGAAGAACTGTTCAAGAGACTCATGGAGATAGACTTAGAAGGAGGTACTAATGAAGTAGAAGACTATAAATTAATTCTCAACTCAATGTTCCTAACAAAGAAACAATTTGGCGAACAAGTTGAGATGCTTAAGGGGTTATCAGTTGAAAACTTTTATGGCATACTCAAATATAATGAAGATGACATAGACAATTGGCTAGTGGATTATTCCGTAAAAAATCAATATATTGAGGAAGAAGTACATGGTATTTCGCTTGACTAAATACATTTGGAAGGTGAGTTATTCAACATTAAAATATGGCATGAGATAAACGTCGCACCAATGAAAAACTATATTGAAGAATGGTTCAAAAAAGAAATTGATAAATTGACCAACGAAGGGAAAGAAAGAGTTGAGATGGTTCCTTTAACTGTTGATTAAGACAATAAAAGGACAACAAAAATCAAGTGAAGACGTGAATACCATCATAGTAAGTTTATGTTGATCATATCTTTCTTTCTTTATTAGTTCTTTCATCCAGTTACTTTGCTTCTTTGACTAGAAAGGTTTAACCGAAGTCTGATAACTTCTCCCTGTCTTATTTCCAGGTATTTTTGTTCTATCATCACCCACCATCCTCCTTCTACAATATTACTTCTTGTATATATTTTCTTTATGGTCCGTGGGAGCCCCAATCCCAGTCCTAAGGACAACCACATTTAAATTTCAAGGCTTTGTAGCAGACTATATATTTTTCAGAAATTCCAAGAGAGCTATTTTGCGATCAGTTTTGGCTGTGCTTTGTAACTATGATTTTTGAGTATAAAGTATTTGAGATTGATCTATCATTATCTTTATTTGAGATTCCCATGTTTCTACTCTGTTAAAGTTCTTTATGCGTGCATACCATCTTCTTTTTATTTTATGTGATCAGAAGTCTTTAGCTTAACTATGATGGATGTGAGGAAATTTTGTCTATTTTTTTTAAGTATATGAAGTGTGTGGTTCCTGGTCATTTCTCAGGAACTTTCTTGGAAAGATTTTTTTTTTCTTTCTTATTATATTTTTTCTTGCAATCTTTATATTTCTTTGATTACCACGACGAACTTCTGCAACTCCTATATTCTAAATATCTAGATTCCCAAGAAAATATTAAAATAAATAGGAGTACCACCTCTATAAAAATGCAGGGGGATTTTTATCCTCGTGAGGTTGCGATTTCGGTCCTAACAGATGTGTCAACATTTTTGACAACCATATTGGGGAATGAATTGATATTTGAAATCTGGTTTATCATTTTTGAAAAATACATGACTTTTCCCCAGGATGATCAACCCCACCTGGAAATTGGATTGAATAATCAACAAAGATCTTACATCAGCTATATAATTTGGTAATAATGACAATCGAGACCCAGGAAGAATTAGAAAGGTCATGGAAAATATTATCCCGAGAAGAAGAAAGAGAGATACTCTGAAGACAGAGGAGACACTAGTGACAATATCAAAGAAACCAAAGGCTAGCTAGAGCAGGACAAGAGCAAGGTCGGGATTGAAGCGTGACGAATACAAGGGACCCATTACCATAAGTAAAAGTAAGAAACTCTGTATTCCTGGAACATCTCTGTACATGGAAGAAATAAATGAACAACCACGAGAGGAACCATGAAGAGAACCTCATTAAGAGAGACAAGAAGGTGGAAGACGTGCTACAAGAAATAAAGAAAATCGAAGAAGAATAAGAGATTCCCCTTTAAATATTCTAGGTGAGCAAGATGACCTCCCTGTTCTCCCTAAGGGTACCTTGAAGGAATTTTCTCGATACAAAACAATCAATGCCAAAAGACACCTTAACTTATTCTTGATGTTTGTGATTTTCATCATGTTGAATATGACAATGTGATGGTAAGGTTATTTCTTTAAACTTTATCAGGAAGATCTTATGAATGGTATACTACATTACCCAATAGGTCAATTAGCTCGTTTAATGACCTTGAAGCCATGTTATTGGCTATGTTCACCCCTCTAGTTGCATATCATACCCTTCTCACTGATTTCACCCAAATTGGTTTGAGGAAGAATGAGAGAATACAAGATTTTAATCTCAAATTCAATAAAACCTTGAGTAAGATTCTAGAAGATAAAAGACCTAATGAGCCAGTCATACTCGTTTGTTATAAGAATGTGATGCCCCCAAATGTGAAATATGCTATCAGAACATCCCAGATGGATACCTTGGAGGAAGAAATGATTAAATCCATTGAGATGGAAGAAATTATGATTGAGACAGGTGTCGACCCCAACATTATCATGGGAAAAGTGCAAAGGCAGATGGGAGGATTAATTATTGATAATCAAGGAGCCTTTAGCTCAAGAAAGAATGAAGAACTTAAGCCACGACTAAGCCAAAATCAGACAATTGGAGGATGATTTGTCAAGGGAACCGTACCATATTTGAAGGTAGACCCTGTTGTGGCACAAGAAACCAAGCAAAGAATTGAAATTGCACAAATGAATAGAACTATCAGGAAAATGCAGAATGAGATAACCAGACTAAGAAGAGGGGATAATTATGTAGAAAATATGAGAATGTCGGTCCAAGAGGAAAGAAGGAACCCTCCCCAAGAAAACAGAGTGAGGTTTGAAAACATGGATAATCTGCAAAGGCCAAGGGTTCCCAAAAAACCAACCCCCAATGAAGTTGTTCTGGACGCTGTATATGATGAGAAAATGGTTGTTCATAGAACTATTATTTACTTGATGAAATTTCTGATATTGTACAGATGTATGGATACGAGAAGTCCATGTATATATTTGAAGAAGGTGACAACGACCCCAAATCGCAAGAAAATGTCGCCAAAACAAGAGGATTTGTAAAGAAATCCAAGATTGAAAATGATTCTAAAAAAAGAAAACAAAAAACATAAAGAAAAAATGAATGAGAAAAGGGAAAACAAGAAAATGACGGATATCGTTTGAATTAAGAAGCAATACCTGATGTCAAACTCCACTTAGATGACATACAATGTTGTAGAGGACTTAAGTAAACTAAGGATAAATCTTCCTTTTACAGAAGTCGTGAATATTCCCCAACAAAGGGAAAAAAATGAGATTATTGGATGATCCGTCTGAAAAGGTGGAAGTTGTTGTTATAAGTCCAAAACAAAGCCAGAACAAATCAACCATCAAGTTGAGAGGTAAAATCCCTCCCTTTTATATTTCAATTGAAAATCATGATGTTGCACTTCATAATTGTTTATTTGATACTGGCACGACCAATAATATTATGCCACTGGAGGTCATGGAGGCATTGGGAATGAACTAATTGTACCAAATATTACAAGACTGGTGAAACTATATATGCAATTGATTCCATACAAGTGCCTTCTTATGGATAAATCAAGAACTTTTATGCTTGGATCACAGTGGCTCCCCATATTATTACAATTTTCAATATTATTGTGGTAGACCTTCCTCCAACATATGGAGTTGTTTTAGTAAGAGATTGGTCATCCATGATTAGGGGATACATAATAAATGATGGAAGTTGCATGATGCTTCCAGTAAAAGAAGGAGCAATGATTAATGTTCCCCATGAACCCAATAAATCTTTCTCTTTCAAAAATAAGGATAATGAATTAATGGAAGATTATATAGATGCTGGGATCATAAATTATGCTATCCTAGACATGGAACACATTGAAATCCTGGAGAAAATTCAAGACAAAGAGAATCAAGATAATTCATTTGAAGGTTATTGGAGGATGTCATTCGATGGAGCTTATTCAAGTTCTGGGAGTGGATTTGGTATTGTCCTTGTAACTCCAGGGAAGATTGTGCATCCACATGCTATCATACTTGAATTTCCATGTACCAATAATGAGGAAGAATATGAAGCTTTGATTCAGGGAATGATTCTTGCATAAGAAATGAAGAAAGAACATCTAATTGTGACTGGCGAATCTGAGTTGGTAATAAATCAAGTCACCCAGATGCATAAAATAAAAAAGGAAAGAATCAAATTATATTTCAAAAGGGTTAATGAATTGATGGAATATTTCAACTCTTTCAACATATCTTTCATTCCAAGGGACAAGAATCAGAAGGCAGATTCATTGGCTTTGGCAACCTCATTGTCAAACCCGAATGATATTCAAAGTAAAACATATTTTCAAGTAGAAATATTATTCTAACATTTGGTACCTGATAACTAGGAATATTTACAAGTATTTGAGAATGATGAACAATTGGAAAAAAAATTGTTGAACAATGATGATGATGAAGACAATAAGATATCTATTGTCCAGAAGGATTGTATTCAATCTAAGTCTCTTTTTACAAAATACAATCACACTAAGAATATCCTGAAAGAAGTTTCACTCCAAAAGGTTCAAGAAACAAGAAAAATCAATATTGGAACTGACAGTTCCCCAAAATATGTCAACTTGGGAGTTGATTGCATCATTGAGGAAGTTGATCAATATGTTTAATTATTTAAATAATATCTTGATGGGTTCACATGGACTTATGATGATTTCAAAGCTTATGATAAAACAATATTTCAACATATTATTCCTTTCAGAGAAGAAGCAAAGCCGGCCAAGAAAAAAATAAGGATGAAGAACCCCAAATTAAAACCTCTAGTAAAGGTTGAATTGGAGAAATTAAAGAAGGCTGGAATAGTATATCCCATTAGGCATTCTGATTGGCTTTCAAACTATGTGATAGTAAGAAAGAAGACTGGGGGGATTCAAATGTGTGTATATTTCAAGAATCTTAACAAAGCAAGTATAAAGGATAATTATCCTTTACCTAACATGGAGTTTCTTCTCTAGCAAGTCACATGATCAGCTTGCATGTCCATGTTAGATGGTTTTTCTAGGTATAATCAAGTCTTGGTTGCTGAGGAAGACAAAGAAAACACAACATTCATAACACCTTGGGAGACATATGCATATTCTAGGATTCCCTTTGGTTTGAAGATTGCAGGAGCCACATTTCGGAGGTTCGTGGATCATTCTTTTAAGGGGTTTATAGGAAAATTCATGGCGGATTATCAAGATGACTTAACAGTACATTAAAAAACAAGGGGTGATCACATTCATCACCTAAGAAAAGTTTTTGATAGATGTATATTATATGGTGTTTCCCTAAATCCCAAGAAATGTTTATTCATTGTAACTCAAGGAAACATATTGGGTCATATTGTGTGCAAGGAAGGGATCTATATAGATCCATAAAGAGTTAAATCTATAAATGAAATCAACCCCCCATCATCTAAGAGAGGAGTTCAATCATTTTTTGGTAAGATCAACTTTGTGCGAAGATTTGTTTCTAACTACAAAATTATTGTGAAGTCGATCAATTTATTGTTGAAAAGGGACCAAAGGTTTGAATGGAAAACAAATACACAATAAGCTTTCAATAATATAAAAAGGGAAATCACTACAACTCAAGTCCTCATTATCCTAGACTTTCAAAGGGACTTCATTATCTATTCATTCGCTACATAAACATTTGTTGCATCTATTCTTACTTAGAGGAATGCCAAGGGTGAATAACTCCCAATTAACTTCATGAGAAAAACCCTGCATGATTATGAATTGAGGTATTCATAATTAGAAAATCAAGCCCTCCCTTTTTTGAAAGAGGTGGCGCATTTTCAGACTTACATACTAAATTCTCATGTCATTTCTTATGTTCCATACTCGCCATTAAAGATGTTTTTTAATCAACAATTGAGAGAAGAAAAATGGGCTAACTGACTAATGAAGATTAAAGAATATGATATTGAAATTAAACCTTTAAAAGATGTCAAAGGACAAGGTTTATTTAAGCTAATTGAAAATAGTGATTCTTTGGATGGAATGATTTCAATTTCAGTAGGATAACCATTGGATGATTTAGAATGGTATATAGATATTATATTCTACTTGATATCCGAGGAATTTATAGTCACCATGAACCCTAAAGAGTGAAGATCATTGAATATGAAGTCAAATTAGTATGTGTTGATTGCTGATATATTGTTCAGAAGGAACTATGATGGTATATTATTGAGACATGTTGATGAAAACAAAGCTCAAGAATTAATGAGGGAATTCCATGAAGGAAAATGTGGCAGACATTTTTCACCTACCACCACCGCCCATAAGATAATAAGAGTTGGGTTTTATTAGCCATCGATTTTTAGAGACTCATATGCCACAGTAAGGAAGTGTGTATCTTGCCAACAATTTTTAGGGAAAATGAAGAGATCTGCAATTCCATTACAACCTATATATGTAGAACAACCATTCTTCCAATGGGGACTTGATGTCATTGGGCCAATAAACCCAAATTCAATCAAGGGACATACATATATTCTCACTGCTACATATTATTTTACAAAGTGAACAGAAGCAACGACATTAAAAAGGGACGATTCTGAAGAGTTAATTAAGTTTAGCAAAGATAATATTTTTTCAATATTCGGTGTCCCAGATAAATTCATCTTTGATAATGGTTTGATTTTCATTGGTTCAAAATTTATAGAATTTTGTGGAGAATATGGAATTGTTATGGGGGAGTCATCAAACTATTATCCACAAGCGAATCGTATTGAAAAATCCACTAATAAGACACTCAATCATATATTGAAGAAAACTATTGACAATAACCAAAGGAATTGGCATTTAAAGTTGACTAATGCATTGTGGGAAAGCATAACGATTCCAAAAGATAGCACTGGGATGTCTCCGTATACATTGGTTTATGGGAAAGAAGAAAAAATGCCAATTAGCCTCGAGCTCAATTCTTTGACTTTTATGGTTAATACAAAAGATGTAGAAGATAGTTTACCTATGCAAAGGAGGATCAACCAGTTGTTGAAATTGGAGGAATAATGAAGTAAATCCCTAAATAGAACTTCTCAGAGACAAGAAAGTATGAAAAAATATTTTGACCATAATGCAACTGTAAACAATTTTCAGAAGGGATAACTGGTGTTACTCCAGAACAAAGCTAAGGAGAAACCAACAATGCACACAAAATTCTAATCACTCTAGATTGGGCCCTACATCATCGAAAAGATCCTGGGTTTTAATTCCTATATGCTCAAAGACATGAAGGGTAAAAGATTAATGCTTCCTATTAATGGGAAACATTTGAAAGGTTTCTTCACCTAAAACTTTCTTATTTCCTTGTACATAAAATTTATTTTTCATTTTGTATATTCTTACCTGTGACTTTATAGTCCAATGGATGGAAGTGCCTGGTCATAAAGATTTTGGATTCTTGAAAACCCATAGGGGGTTATCATCCCATAGTTGGATCCAGTTGTTGAGATCAATTCCTGCTTCCAAATTTTTCCTTCCTTTTCTATTTTCCCAACTTCCTTTTTTCCATTTCTTTTCCCTCTTCTATACCTACCCTTATTTCCATTTTCTTTTTCCCTTCTTTTATCCCTTTCTAGTTACCATAATTAGTCACATTTCAAAAATCGTGGGTTCATGGGTAGGCAGATTCGCGGGTGTTCATCCCCATCCATGTTCCTATGTCATGAGTATGACCGACCTCGTTGTTATAATATACTTAACCATTTTGCAACTTCATGGGCTCACGGGTTCAAGCCTTCATATTCTAAGTTCTGTGATCTCCAGTTTACACCCAAAAGGCCCGTGATCTACATTATGACCGTCAAACTTATCACAGGTACTGAGACCATACGTATTTCATTTCTCTTGTATCCAAGTTTGACTGACCACTTTATAACACTTAGATTATTTTTGATTGCTCATAACCATGGGTTGGCGGGTTCACAAAAGGCTCCATATTCAAAATTTCTCTTATCCGTCCCCACCATCTTCGTGTTTTTCCCAATATGCATTAAGTGTGGTTTAATGCTAATAATTGATCATGAAGGTTTTGAAAATATCATCATTAATAAGCGAAGGGATCGAGGATATTTTTCATTAAATTGCATTAAAGCATGATTTGACAAAGGTTATATTATTTCCATCTCTCTGAAATGATTCATTTCAAGTTATTATCCAGCTGAAAGAACACTCTCGTCAACCTATGGCAGCAGAAACTAGACAACAATTCTGTGGTGATACTTTGAATATTTTTGGTCATGAAGACTAGAAATTTCAGTGGTCTAGAGCATATTCATATTACACATCTCCTCCTGCACAAAAAGATGTAATATGGACATCCAAAATTGATCACGCAGGGTGTGTTCCTGAGGTATTCGATTGCAAAGAAATTTTTGCATGGTGCATTGAGAAATATCTACCGAGCCAGTGAATTATATAACTCTAAGATCATTCCACCATTTCCCTTTCACTTCAAGTTTTTCATAAGATGTTAATCTCCCAGAGCCAACACTTACCTTCAAAGGAGAAGACTGCAAATATTTTTTGAAGAAACATGACAATGGATTGGATCTCTTGCCTACATATTTGGAGAATCTCGAGTCTGTTCCAGAAGACATAACCAGGTTGACAGGTCAAGAAAGCACTACTACAATTTCTCATATGATTCTTTATATTTTATATTTTACAGTTAAAGAATAATATATCTTTGACTAGGGAAAATTGATTTCCATTGAAATCTCATCCCAATTATCACATTACAAAAGGGACAAGAAATTCGTATGGCTTCCTATTTAGTATTTGGAATAGTGTATTGTTGTCAATTTCCAAAATTGACTATATGTAAGAGGGTGAACTGTGAAATAGATCCAATTACCTTCTGGTATTAGGCATTATGGAGACACAAGACTTCTATGTATTTTTACGAAATTTACAATGATTTCGTTTCATTCTTCAAAGGATTGTTGTTTGGTAAAAATACTCCTAGAATATTTGACCAGGCTAACAAATTCTTGGAGAAAAGGGGAATGATAGAACATATGTAAAATCACAGTGTCATCAAGATCTTATGTTCCAAAGAAAATCCCTCTTTTCTTCCATACCATGTATCTAATAAACTGTTTATTACAGAAGTGGAAAGAAAATACAATTTCTGGTTGCACTTTTTCCGCGAAAAAAGGAAAAAACAATTCATCCCCTTTCCATGGAAAATTAGAGATTTCATATTTAGAAACATAAATAAAAATTATGAGTTTGTGAATTACTTCGACAATGTAAATATGAAATATTTTGAAAAGATAAAGGGGTTTGACCCTAACAAAATATTTGTGGAACATATGTTGTTAGTAGGATTCAACAACTCGTTCATTCATACTATCTTGAATGAAGAAGAAAATAACAAACGAGGCACATTTGTACACAATGTTGGTGACTTGGGAACAATACTTAGTACTAACAAGTTTTATAAGAAAAAAGGAAAGAGTCCCAATGAAAAGAGTGCCTAGTCTCCAGTTGTTACTCATAAAACTACCACATCCCAGAGAAATGATCCAATGACTCACCCAACTAGGAAAATTACCAACAATAGTTCAAGCGGCGAAGGAGAGAATAATCCTCCCCTTGGAAAAATCGAGAGCTCACAAAAGCTCCCTTTGAGAAAAAAGAGGAAGAATGTAGTGCAAGAGGAAAAATACAATCTCATAGAAAATGATATCAATAGCTTCTCTCTTGAAGACATGGAGCTGGAGTTTAATATTCAGAAAATGTTTCCCACAAATTATCAGCTGGGAAATATGGCCCAACAAAATTCATCATTAGAAATCATTGAGAATGAGAACTTCAGTGAAGAAGAGTCATTTACTTTCCAAAGTGTTGTCTCTGACTAGGAATCTAAAAAATTGATTATAGAAATAGGTGATCAAAAAAATAAGAAGGGAAAATCTCACTGAGAGGTTGACCTAAAAGATATGCGGCCGTCCCAAATCTCTAAAATCCATAGAGTAACCATGGATGCTCTTGATGATTCTATTGGTGGTCTGGAAGCAGAAAACACTAATTAAAAGAAAGGATCAGAGAGTTGGAAGATGCCTTAATGCCTCTTCCAATTCTTGAAAGTCCTTTGTCAATGGTCAAACCTACCACACATGTTAAGTTGAAAGGATCTTCAAGCCTACTCACATAAGTCAGAAGTTATGTAGAAATAAATATTAAGAATATAATGCCATTAATAATAGAGGCATGTGAGGTTTCAAAAAAATATTGTTTCTTTTGGCTCGAGGGCACATGCCTTCCATCAATATCTGCAAGCTCATCTAAAGAACGAAGAAGGTTTCTACATTGATGTTGTATTAACCTTTGGAATCAAAGTCTCTAACATGTAAAAACTGAGAAGAAGAGAGGAGGATCTGCCTTCCCCCATTCCAATAAAAAAAATTAAATTCTTGCTAGAAGGAAAAGATTAAAAATTTGAATAACATTGTTCAAGCATGCAGTGAAGCCATACTATAAAAGGAAGAATTGTTCAAGAGACTCATGGAGACAGAACTAGCATGAGGTACCAGTGAAGTACAAGACCCTAAATTAATTCTCAACTCAATGTTCCTAACAAATCAACAATGAAACGTTCAAAAAAGATATCCTCAAAACTCTGGATCCCAAATCTATATCCCCTTCTGCTGATATTCTCAACATATATGATGAAAAGCCAACCATTACTCTGGGCCAAATGATAGAAGATAGAGATGAAAGATGTCCTCCTTTTTACATCTCTCTTAATATTCATGAGAAAACATTACATAACTGTTTTTTGGACTACGGTGCTTCTCACAATTTAATGCCAAAGGCGGTCATGGATGAGCTTGGGTTAGAGATCACTAAGTCTTACCACGATCTTTTCTCTTTTGACTCTCGAAAAGTCAAATGTCTCAGAATGATCAAGGACTTGGCTGTAACTTTAACTCAAGAATCCATGAAAACTATGGTTATGGATATAGTAGTGGCAGCCATCCCACCTAAATTTGGATGTTTGTTTTCAAGATTGTGGATGAAGAGGCTAGGTGGCACTCTTCAAATGGATCTCTCCTATGCTACTATCCCTGTTTTTGGAGGGGTAAATAGAAGTTTACATAGGGAATCACAACTGGCATATGTAATAAGTGACGAACAAAATCCATCCAACCATCCTATCTATTCTGTCGACACAGGTATGGGATCTTGTATTTTACAAATTGATGATTCATTACCAGATACATTGCTGCTTAGAAATCCCACAGTTGTTACCCATGATTTTGGTCATCATGATGATGTATTGAAGATGGTGTATTTAGGCTCTTCATTAGAACTTTTTCCTGAGAAAAGTTACCTTCATCTCTTTCCAGAAATCACATTTTTGAGGACTGTTCGCAGGTTGCTAGTATATTTGCCTACGAGAATGCATGATTCTCGTAGGCTGCTTTAAGCTAGGGTGCGAGAAGCTCACACTGTGTTGTATTGCTAGGGTGTGAACTCTTTCTAAAGAAGGGAAAAATATGAATTCTCGATGCATCTAGAAGGGAATCTTCTAGAAGGATGAGATGGCATTTGAATTATTATCCTAGTACTGGATTCCTTGATATTTTGGGATCATTCTTATCCAAGTAACCAATTCATTCTCTCCTATATATTGAGTGAATTCTCATGGAAAAGGTTAAGCAAACAAGGTTAAGTAAAATATTGGAGAATTGGTGAAAGATTGTGTGAAGGATTGAAGCTACAGCGACTAGGAAACTCCAACAAGTTTATCAAAGGTGGTTGATCTTCTTCATGCAAGTGAGAAAGTGTGTGTGTTGGAGCCAAGGGACATTGAAAGGAAGTTTGCAACATCAAGGCTTAGGTTGTAATCTTTAATTTCCATCAATATGATACAGTAATATGTCCCTTTCCCATAAAGTTAGTTCCACTTTATTGTATAACTCCTTGATCATATACATAGATTGACTGTTGAATATATTGTGCTTTCTTCACTTCGGTTGGTTTGTATTGTTTTGGTATTGACTATACGAGAGCAATGGAGTGAAGCAGGAACAACAAAGACCAAAGGAAGCGATTATAAGGTATGCTCTTTGTTCTTGCCTCCTAGTACATTCAATAGTTAAAATCTAGGGAAAGAGTATTATTCTATCTTGCTTTGTTCTAGATCCAGGTGGATCTAGGGAGATTGGTTTGTGTCCGCACTTACAGATTTATCCAATAACAGTAGTTCAGTCCACAGAAGAAACAGAGGACGATCTTTGAACCATGTTCTTTGATGGTTCTTGCACCAAAGAATCAGCAGGAGCAGGGGTGGTATTGATTTCCCCTTCAAAGAAAACTTCTCATTTGTCCTTTAAACTTGATTTTAAAGTGACTAACAATATTGCAGAGTATGAGGCACTGCTTTTGGGGTTAAATGCAGCCAAAGAGATGGATATTAAAAGATTACATGTATTCGGAGATGCATATTTAATCATTCAACAAGTAAATAAGTCCTTTCAAGCAAAACATGTTAGGCTGAAAGCATATAGAGATGAAGTTTTGAGGGCGATTCATACTTTTGCAGATTTCAAAATTTCATATGTACCTAGAGCAATGAATGAATTGGCTGATTCATTAGCTGTGTCAGCTTGTGCTTTTATACCTCCTCTGCCTCATAAATTGAATTATGAAATTCAAGTTAAGTATAGGCCATCGCTCCCTGATAATGTAAAATTCTGGAAGGTTTTCGAAGATGATGCTGAACTCACTAGATTTATTGTAGTAATAGATGAGTTTGCAGATTTGCAAATTGATCAAGAGAATGAACATGACGATGAAGCTGAGAAGCCAAAATTCAGAAGCAAAATCACAGCACATGAAATAATACAGCTGTCCACCAACAAAATTCCTAAAGTTTTGGTCCCTTTAGAAAAGATTTTTGATAACAATGATGTAGCTATCAAATTGGAAAAGGGGGAAAAAGATTCAAAATTTTTGCAGTATAATGTAGCCAGCGAACAGAATCCTAAATATGTCAACTTAGCTTCGCATTTGACTGAAAAACAAAAGGTTGATTATGGTGAATTGCTAAAGGAGTTTGCTGACATATTTGCTTGGAAATATGATGACTTGAAGACTTTCGACATAGAGTTAATTCAGCACAAGATCCCCTTGAACAAAGATACCAAACCATTTAGGCAGAAACTTAGATCCTTTAATCCTTTGTTGCTATCTACAATGGAAAGGGAAATCAAGAAACTATTGGATGCCCGCATTATCATACCTCTCAGATATTCAGAATGGATTGCAAATCTTGTGCCTGTCAGAAAGAAGAATGGAGAGATCAGACTCTGCGTGGATTTCATAAATTTGAATAAGTGCTCTAGGAAGGACAACTACCCACTGCCCAAAATGGAACATATTTTGCAGAAGGTGTTAGGATCAAAGGTGATGTCTTTTATTGATGGGTTTTCCGGATACAACCAGATCATTGTCCATCTGGATGATAGAGAAAAGACTGGCTTTACTACTCCATGGGGTACATTTATGTATGAAAAGATGTCGTTCGGATTGATGAATGTAGGAGAGACATTCCAAAGGGCGATGGACATTGCTTTCATTGGGGAGAAAGACAAATTCATCTTGATATATCTTGACGATATCACTATTTTTTTGAGCAGCCATGAACATCATTTGCAGCACTTAAAAAAGACATTCCTAAAATGTCGAAGGTATGGAATTTCTCTTAATCCAAAAAAATCAAATTTTGCACTTAAGGAAGGGAAATTACTTGGACATATTGTTTCAGCTGATGGGGTGAAGATCGACCCAAAAAGAGTAGAAGTAATTAAAAATTTGTCTCTCCCTAGATCAAAGAAGGACATTCAGTCTTTCCTTGGGACTATAAACTTTATCAGGAGGTTTATAGCAAACTTTGCATAACTCACAAAGCATATCACTTCTATGTTAAGAAAGAACTCCAAAGTAAAATGGACTGAAGAAGCCAAACACTCATTCAATGCTATCAAGGAAGCCATTATGACAGCCCCTGTTTTAATCAGCCCCGACTTCACCAAGGAATTTTATATCTTTTCATTTGCTTCAAAAGATACAATTGCAGCAGTACTCTTGCAGAGAAATGTCGATGATCAGGAGCAGCTAGTTGCCTTCTTCAGTAAAGTCTTGAGGGATGAAGAGGTGAAGTATGAATTATTGGAAAAACAAGCATATGCACTCATCAAGTCATTAAAATCTTTCAGAGTTTACATCCTTCAAGCCAAGGTAATATTTGACGTACCTTCCAATTTAGTTAAATATGTACTTATACAACCCGACATAGATGGGAAAAGGAGTAAGTGGATAGCAAATTTAATTGAATTTGATGTTGAAATTAAACCGACAAAACTTGTGAAAGGACAAGGCCTTGCCAAACTTCTTGCAGAAGAAAATTGTAAACTGCTTGAGATAAATTTGGTAAGTATAAATGCAGATAATGTTCAGTATTCAAAGGATAAAGGAAGTGAGGAAATGAAAGTCTCAGATCACCTAGCTAATTGCAAATGGTACAACCACATTATTCATTTTTTGCAAACTTTATCAGTCCCTTCAAATTTGACAAAAACACAAGGAAGGGATTTAAAGCTCAAAGCCATGAATTTCTGCATCAATAGCAACTTATTGTTCTAGAAAAATCCAATAGGTTTATTATTGAGGTGTATAAACCAAGAGGAAGCAGCTAAGGTCATGACTGAGTTCCATAATAGTGAATGCAGAGGACATCACTATTGGAAGACTACCACACATAAAATCTTAAGATCTGGTTATTACTGGCCATCCTTATTTTCAGATGTGTGTGAGTTTGTGAGAACATGTGACAAGTGCCAAAGGTTTGCAGGCAAACAACAACTAAAATCTTTTCCACTCAAACCTATAGTAGTCACAGGGCCCTTCCAGCAATGGGGTCTGGACTTCATAGGTGAGATTCACCCGCCTTCTAGCAGTCAACACAGATGGATCCTTATTGCCACCGATTATTTTACAAAGTGGATTAAGGCCTTTCCTACCAGGAACGCCAATCATACTGTCATCATTAATTTTTTGCAAGAAAACATATTTGCCAGATTTGGTTGCCATAAGAGAATAGTCACTGATAACGCTACTGCATTCAAAGATAAACACTTGGTAAAACTATGTGAAGAGATGGGAGTTCAGTTGGTACATTCCACTACTTACTATCAACAAGGAAATGGCTTAGCTGAGTCATCAAATAAGAGTTTAGTCAGAATTATAAAGAAGTTGCTTGAACAAAATACTAGAGGCTGGGATTCCAAGCTAAAATTTGCTTTGTGGGCTGACAGGGTTACAAATAAAAAGTCAATTGGTACATCCCCCTTCAAGTTGGTATATGGTACTGAAGCCATATTTCCTGTTCAACTTGCACTGCCAGTTGCAAAGTTTTTACAAGAAATTGACTCTGAACCAAGTGATTTAACTCGAATAATCCATAATCTGGTAGAGTTGTAGCAAGATAGAGAGCAGCTTCTGGAAAAGACAGAATTACACCAAGAAAAGATGAAGGAGATTTTCGACAAGAAAGTCAAAACAAATATTTTAAAAACAGGGGAACTGGTCTTAAAATGGGATGCAGCAAGGAAAGAGAAGGGGAAATATGGAAAAAGTGATGCTCTCTGGGAAGGTCCTTTCATCATAACAACAGTTCAACAGAACAATACATTTGTTCTCCAAAATCTTGCAAGCGAGGAAGTAGTAGGTGGCCCTTTCAACAAACGTTTTCTAAAGACCTATTTTTCATAAGGCTTTTCTTAAAGCCCCGTTTTACTTGTACATATTATTTTCAGTTCTATTTTCTTTTTTTTTATCACTTGAATAACTCCATGCCCAATGGTACTAAGAAAAACAATTTTTCAAAATTTCAAATTGTAATAAAGGCTACTGAGTCTAATTAGGTTCTTAGTGACCTCACAGGGAGGTATCCATCCCAGTTGGAGCCAAATGTTAGCTCCCAAAATGAATTAGTCACTATGGTTTCATTTTGTAGGTGATAGAATGGTCATCTGTAGTTTTCTCTATTTGTTTTTAATTTCTTCTAGTGTCAAAACTTAGGTTTTAAATTCATGCCTTAGAAATAAGTTGATCCATAAAGGTCTTTTCTATAAAATTTCATGAAAAGACTTTCAACAGCTAACGCGTGTTGCAAGTTTGATGACTAGCTGGTGAAAGCGGAGAGTTTCAATGGTTGAGTACTTTCCCTCAGACAGTTAGCTGGTGAAAGCACGAAACACATGTTTTTCCTCCACGATTTCAGAAATAAAAAAGATGACATGCTCGACACACGTCACATAATCATTATGAGGCACTGGTGAAAGCAAATGATGATGAGGATTCTATTATGCACATCTAAATCGGATATCATAGCGGATCGTGTTCATGAATGCATGCTTCAACAATGATGGTGTTGGAGATGACGAATTCACATTCATCATCACAGGTAAAGGAGCAGTACTACTCAACCGACGACATCAAATCAACACTTCATATTTTGAAAACGCATTGTTCACAGGAAATATGTGATGGTTTGATATTTGAATTGGCAACACTGAGAGTTTTTCACCAGCACCAAACCTTGGCTCAATCAGGAAACTACCATGACATTGTTTGCAAATTTCCTGAGGTTCGAGTTACAGATGGAAAGGAGACGAAGTGGTTTATTACTGAGGAAAGAATTAGACAGCTTGTCTTTTTTACAGTCACATCCAAATGTGCAAAAACGTTTCTCATATGTAGGCTGCATGGGTTATGTTGAAAAGTTACAGAATGGTTTCCACCAAACAACAGCTGAAGCGTTTGCTAAATCATATGATGGAAACAAAGCCAGTGTGGGTTCTTTATAAATGATAGTTGATGAAGCCGCCATTGCCACAACAACCAACTTACCTAGATCGGCCCAGAGCTGGTTTAAGACAATAACAACCAAGAATCTGAATTTTAGAGCATATCTTAAGGTAGAATTCAGAAATATCACCTGGAAGAAAAGCATGCCAGTTTCTCATCTGGAGGACGAATGGCAAGACCTGTTCAAAGGCATTCAACTCTATATAACCTCAGAAGGAAGGTATGATAAGCTGATGCTATATCATTTCAAGCTCTTAGATCATTTCACAGGGAAAACTCTCATGAATTTACCTTTCTTCTTTCACAAAATCCTAACCAAAGTATGTAAAAAGATTAGGGCTGAACCTCTAAGTATGAAAAACACTCTCTGTCATTTCGGCCTGATCAAATTGATAATCCTAGAAGAACTAAGACAAAGAGGAAGGACTTGGCAACATTTTCTTTTTTGGGAAGGCTTTGAGACCCAAACTCAACCCATGAATGAGCAGAAGAAAGCTGGGAAAAAGAAATTAACTCCTCAGAGCAGCTTGAGGAGAAGGAGAGCTCTTTCAGGACCACCAGAGGATAGTATTTCTGTCATAAAGTCTCAAAGATCAAAGAAAAAATTAGATTTTGAAACCACTTCAGAGCAGCCTACAGTAAAGAAGACAAATATTCTTAATCTACCATACATAGACTTAGAAACAGAGCCAGAGCAAGAAGATGAAAGTCTAGCCATTAAAATCCCTGAACACTTTATGGAATTTGCACAAGACTGTGAGACTTTTACTCCCATTGATGAAGTTGAAACATCAAAGAGCAAAAAGTCAAAGAAATCACAAAAAATTAAGCAACTAAAGGAAGTGATTGCTCAACTAGAGGTTTTGGAAAGGGTAATCAAGGCAAGATACAAATCTTTGTCTGACAATTTCGCAGAGACAAATGTAGCATTTGAGAAGCTGGCTCATGAGAGTGTCAAAGACAAAAAGAGAAAGAAGAAAATCACCAAGGGCTATAATAGTTTATGGTGGTTAGCAAAACACCTTAAGAGGAAAATTAAGAAATTGAAGCAAAAGCATAAGTCACATCCAGATCTATAGGTACTGGCCCAGGTTGTTGTGAATATGTAGGGAGATAAATCAAAGACACACTAATTTTTTGGTAAAACAACAATTTTGGAGGTAGAAGTTTCCTTTTTGGCCAAGACAGAACTTTCACCAGCACAAAGGGTAAATTTACAACTAGTTAGCTGGTGAAAGGGAGAACTTTCAACAGCTAACCAGCAGATCATAAGGCAAATTAGCTAGTGAAAGCACAAAAAGAAATTTTTGAAAGCTAAGCTGGAGCAAGGCAATTTTCAAGTATTAAAAGGGGTTTGAGAGAATCAAAGGATTAACCACTTAATCAAGAAACACTCAACATCAAAGATTCGTGGAGATTTTGAAGACCAAATGCTAATTTGGTCACCTAAAGTTTCGATTATGGTTAATTGAAAAAGTCCAGCTACAGAAGACAGGTGCCTTTACCTTTCCATGACACAACAACGTCCTGAATTTGATGAAGTACAGATGTCAAAGATTGATATAGAAGACAGTTCGAGTTCTAGGAACTAGTCTTTGTTTATTGATTGCATTAGTTAGTTTTATTTTCTATTTTTAGATACAGATCCAAGTTTTTAGGATCTTAAAAACTGATTGTAAAAGGCTATAAATGCCTATATTTTCTAAGAGATAAGGGTTCAAACTGAGAATACATTTTGGATACTGTATAGACTCTTATTGGATAATAGAATTACAGTCTCCTTTTTCTTTCAATATCATAAATATTCATACATCTTGTTTCTGTACTTTATTTCAGTTTATCTTAGCTTTTAAATACTGTCATCTCTTTATTAAGCTCATAGACTTGGAGTGAAGGATTTCTTACTACCTTGCATTAAGCCCTACACCTAGTTGTATTTTCCAATCAAGATTAGTATTCTTCATCCTCTCCTTTTTGAAAATATCTAGTCTGATTATTGTTTTCTAAAAGCACTATTTTATTTGAATGTATGATGAGTTGTCTATTACATTAATAATTGAGTGATCCCATTGTTCCAAGCATACCTACACATTATATTCTTAAGTTACCAAGAATTCCTAGCCTACAACCCTAAGGAGTTTCTTGGAGTGATAACAGAACCCAAGTTTTATTGAGGAATAATGTAATGAATATCAGTGAGTTTGTAGGAGAAACTATTCCATATGGATAGTATATTCCATGTCGTTTCCGGTGATATGTGGAATGTCACATAAATCTTCACGGTTAGCGAGTTATGGCCATGTGAAGTTGGAGAACCCTCATGAGTTATCTAGAAGCCCCTAGAAGTTCAAAGAATTCAAGAAGGTCAAAGATGTCAAATTATTCTAGAATCTCCTAGAAGAAGTTGACCAGTCAAAGTGGTCAGTCATGGGTTAAGTGGTTGCAACAAGAAAAAAATTAAAAATAAATTAGTTGCAACTAGAAGTGGATATTTTACTATTTTTGGATAAAGTGGTTGTAAGTGGAGAAAGTGGTTAGAAGTGGGTTAGTCCAAAAAGAAGGAATTTGGGTAAGTTGGTTAGAAGATAACCCCTAGAGGAAGCTACTTGGAGAAGTATAAATAAGAGAGCAAGGTTCTCTTATGGATATGATCTTTGAGCATATTGAATATCCATCTGTGAAAGGTTATTTGGGAGGTATTATTGATAGAGAAGGCTCACGATAGAAAAAGTGCAGAAGAAAAATCGTGGTTGTAGAAACCGCAGCAACAGAAACGCGACAAAAAAAATCGTGGTTGTAGAAATCACTACTGTAGAATCATGACAAAAAAAGAGCGGAAGTAGAACCACAACAACAGAATCAAGACAACAAAACCACAACAATAGAATCGTGGCAGCAAAACCGTGACAACAGAATTGCGACAACAAAATTGCGGCACTAGAATAGCGGCAACAAAACCACAACAACAACATGGTTGGAGTCTATTTATGAGAGTTATGGCACATCTTGTTTGAGGTATGTTTTGTGAGCTAGGGTTTATCTCTTGAGATGGTATTGGTTGTTCAATATTGATGCATATATCAGATTTCTTGAGGGATATAGTTGGTATTTTTTATTGGTATTTGGCATATGGATATTGGTATTTTGGTTGTGATGTGTTGCTGAAGTTGTTTTCTGCATATCAGTAAGGGTTTGATGTCTAGTCCATGTGAGGGTTTATTACACATGATTATGCTTGTATGCACATGCATGGCACATGACTAGAGAGACATAGATGCACATGGTTTGAGTGATATTATGGTGAAATTGGGTATGAGATCTATGTTATCATATCTAACCTATTGAGGAGATTATTGGTACAGGTGTTGGTATATGTTGGTATAGGTTGATTACAAGTTATTGGTACAGGTTGACTACAATTTATTGGTACAGGTTGGTTACAAGTTGTTGGAATAGATTGGTACAAGTTTACAGTGGTATATCTCACAGTGACAGTGTGGCAGTGGTTTCATCATTTATTTGACACTTATATTTCAAGGTGGTTGGATGGGGTAAGGATAGGTGGTTGTAGCCACCTTCCAGTTGTATCCAGAGAACCTAGGGGGTTGTATCCTCCTTCTAGTTGGAGCCAGAGAATTAGGGAGTTGGAGCTTCCTTCAGGTTGTAGCCTGAGAAACTAGGGGGTTGGAGCCTCCTTCCAGTTGGAGTTGGAGAATTGGAAGTCGGTGCTTCCTTGAATGTAATTCTTGACATATCAGAGCATCATGGTTGGAGCCTATTTATGAGAGATATAGCACATCTTGTTTGAGGTATGATTTGTGAGCTAGAATTTATCTCTTCAGATGGTATTGGTTGTTCAATATTACTCCATATATCAGATTTCTTGAGGGATACAATTGGTATTTTGTTGTTGGTATTTGGCATATGGATATTGGTCTTTTGGTTGTGATGTGTTTATGAAGTTGTTGGATGCATATCCGTAAGTGTTTTATGTCTAGTCCATGTGAGGGTTTATTACACATGATTATGATTGTATGCACATGTATGGAACATGACTAGAGAGACAAAGATGCACATGGTTTGAGTAATATTCTGGTGATATTGGGTATAAGATCTATGTTATCAGATCTTATCTATTAAGGAGATTATTGGTGCAAGATTTTGGTATATGTTGGTATATGTTATTGGTATAGTTTGATTATAGGTTATTGGTATAGGTTGATTACAGTTTATTGGTACAGATTGGTTACAAGTTGTTGTCATAGATTGATACAGGTTTACAATGGCATATATCACAACGATAGTGTGGCCATGGTTCCATCATTTATTTGACACTTATATTTCAGGATGGTTCATTGGGGCAAGGATAGGTGGTTGTATCCACCTTCCGATTGTAGCCAGAGAACATAGGGGGTTGTATCATCCTTCTGGTTGGAGCCATAGAATTAGGGATTTGGAGCTTCCTCTAGGTTGTAGCCTGAGAAACTAGGGGGTTGGATCCTCCTTCCAATTGGAGATGGAGAATTGGAAGTTGGTGCTTCCTTGAATGTAATTCTTGACATATAAGAAAAGTGTTCTGTGGTTTTCTCCCGCATTGGGTTTCCACGTAAATATTGGTGTAATGTGCATTGTGTGGATATGTTTGTTATTGTTTATTATTCACTGATGAATGTTAATTTTTATGATACAGTAATATATTGATGATGAACAAATGAATATGGTTTAATAAGTTAAAGGAATATACATTGTGGTTTAAAGGATTAATAAGCAGTATAATTGCTCATTGTTGATTCACCCCCCCTCTCAGTAATCCAACAACTTGGGTTGACCCAGGTTCTGATCTCAAATAGGTTTCCAACAAAACCCTCAAAACTATTGGCCCTCCTGGTAAACCAGAAGGAAACATTGTGCACAGAGTGCACAATGCAGTCTCACCCGAGATAGCTTTATGGGGGACTACAATACTCAGGTTTTTACAGTCTAGGAATGAGTGGGGATTGTGTTTAGATTATTTTCCTCATTTATCATCATCATTAATCATTCATCTAATTCTATGATTCATTCATATTTAAACCTATGCATGCATGTTGTTATAACTAGTTTTAACCATTCATTCTTAAGCTAATTATTAATAGAATAGTAAAAGAATTCAGTAAAAATCACATAGAACACAATATTTTACCGTGGTTCACCCCCTCCTGGGGATACATCCACAAAGCTCTGGATTCTCTGATATTTTATTTATTCTTCTGCAAAATCTATGCTGTGCGCATTACATCTTCAGGATTACAATCAAAATGAGGTTAAGTACCCTCTGGGAGGCTAACTAGATCACACCAGGCTCCTCAACCTGTGACCTAACCCTCAAGAAGTAGCTTATTCCACTCTAGGACCATTACCATAACAAAAATCACTACAATCGATAGTTTCCAAACCACAAAAACCAACCACATGTTGATATTATGGTAGTTGGGGGAGGTATTAACCTCCAGGTGTAATCCTGACAATAATAGAATATTACAGGAAGGAAGAAGAAACCCTAAAGCATTGGATATAACCCTATAAGACAAGTCGGCTAAAGGAAATATTTAATATTGAGTTTTTATCCACCAGAATGAGAAGTCGTCCTAGACAACTAAGGAGGAGTAGTATAAATACAGGATGTCAGAGCTCATTTGGACACACACAACTCACAATTAAAGAAATTTAGTTTTGCACAAGTCCAGAGAGTAGTTGTAGCTGCATCAAATGCAGCTTGTATTTTCAGTTTCAGTCTTGGACTCTCTCTTGGTTATGGTTTAGAATTTCCTCTTGGTATGCTAACTCTAGAGAGTGATACACTACCTTGATTTGCTATTAGGCCTAGGGTTTGTTTCCAAAATTATTCTCTGTCAAGGTTAAGGTGCTCGAGAGTGGCTTTGGCCTATGGTTGGGTGACAATATTGCTATATTGTCTATGGTTAAACAAGAAAACCTATTATTTCTAACAATTTATGGGCCCACACTATTTTCGAATAGTCTAACCACTGGAAGATAGATTAGGAGGATTTTCTTAGTTATATTTGCAATTACAGTCAAAGTTTTTGCTGCAGCAATGAAACCCTAACCCTCTTATTGAGGCACCTTAAGCGAAGAGATTGAGCTAATTTCTGCATATCCTAGTGTTCCCTAAGCTAGCGCACCTCTTGGTACTCTCAGCAGGCTAAGACGTCGAGTTTGAGTTTTTGGTCAAAGTAAAAGGTTGACCAAATCAAAGTAGTCATGACCTACTCTATGAAGTCAGAAAATAAGTTAGAAGGGGATTCTAACTTCAGAGCATGGAAGAAAAGGATTGATCTCATCCTTTCCAAGAATAAAGTGTTGGATATTGTGAAAGGAAAGATCATGGAACCACAGTTTGAAGAAGGAAAATATAAGGAACCTCAGAACGTTGCAGTTATGGATAAGTTCAAAGATAATGACATCAATGCCATGAGTATCATAGTGGACTCTGTAAAACACAAATTGATACCCTACATCTCTCATCTTGACTCATCTAAGAAGATGTACGATTCCCTAACTAACCTCTTCTCAGTCAGAAACATTGGACAAGTAATGAGTCTGAAGAATGAGCTCTATGACATGAAAATGAATGATGATGATAGCATAACATCATACCTTGTGATAATCTCTCAGTTAAGAGATCAGATACAATATATTGAAGAAATCATTTCAGAGAAGGAAATGGTAAATATAGTACTCAATGGTCTTCCAAAGACATGGGATGCATTTTTCGCAAGCATGAACACAAGAAAGGAGTATCCCACATTTGAAGAACTTTGGACTTGCTGTGCATAAGAACAATCAAGGATTAACGCAAAAGAGAAATCCTAAAATAAATACGATGATCAAGCTTTCACAACAAAGTTCAAGAATTTTAGGAATAAGAAGAAGTTTGGCTCAAGGAGGAAACAAAATCAAGAAAAGGATATGTCAAAGATACAATGCTTCAACTGTCGAAAATATGATCACTATAGGAATCAGTGTCCTGAGTTAAAGAAAAGGAAGGAAACAGACAAAGCAACAATTGTCGAAGAAAGGGAACCCTCAAAGAAATTCAGGCAGGATAAAACAAACTTCTTCTTCCAAGTCAAGGTAACAATATTCTTCAAAGTTCTTGTATATATCATGTTTACATAGTTCCTGTACATATCATGTATATCTATTTCTTAGAATAAAATATGTTCAAGGGAAAGAATACCTATGGAGGAATAAAAGGATAAGGATTGCTATTACGATAACTACAATTCAAGAAATACACATGAAAATATGAAGTATGTTGACAATATTTGGTAACAATTCATGTGGAAGCTATTATATAAGTAACAACTGCCAGATAAGCCGAAACCATAATCAAACCTGAAGAGACCCAGAAGAAGTCAAAACAAAGGAAATTATAAAAAGACTTGTGACACCTTGCAGAAGGCAATAAGAATGCAGACAAAAGCATGGAATATATTATATGGAGGGACATGATTACATAATTCCAAAATAAGAGCATGCATTCATGCATGAAGCAAGGTTTAGGAGGGAACTAATCCTAAATAATATGATCCATTGAGGATTATAAAGTATCTATCCATGTTCCCATTGAAAGTAGCATCCATGAAAAGCATCATGTGTTCAGTTTGGATTTAGAAGAAGTCTTGTTTGAAAAGAAGCCTTAAAATATCCTTGGTTGTCCATCTACATCCATGATCCTATGATGAAAGGAAGAAGTTGGAATCTTCAGGGCATGGAAACTATAGAAGACTCCATGGACCCAAGAGCTAAAGAGAAGCATGAGGAAGAACATGAAGATTCCAAGAAAGGAAGAGAAATATAGAACAACCAGTTATTATACCGAGAATCACAAATACTATCATCTTGGTTTGAACTCACTAAGAAGAAATTGAGCAGAAGAAATGGAAGTTATGATAAACAACAATGTGAAACCAATGTATGAATGGAAGCCTTGCAATATTTAGAGGTTCTTCTAGAAGGAGGGAGAAGACTATGGCAACAACTTGTTCTAAATATGCCTCTTGTAGTATCCATGGATTGGAATTTACATGTAAAAGATAGTTCTTCCCAATAAAGAAAGTGAGAAAGAAGCATATACGAGAAAGATACCCACGTATGCAGATATAAGAATACCTTATATGGACTCAAACAACTTGATGCAGAGTATCTCATATACTAAAGAAGTGTGGTGAAAACATTCTATGACAGAGATAGTGTATCAAAATAGTTACCCAGAAGTTTTGGATGATGGATTGCTAATACATGGAAAACTCTCATGATGACAGAAGAAGTTCTACTTGGATATGTTTCAGTTTGAGCCTTGCCACGATGTCATGAGCTAGCAGGAAATAGAAGTGATGAATTCGACCATGATATATTGTAATGATCAGAGCTATATGAATCCTTTAGAGAAAACCAGTGTTCCATGACAAACCGAAGTACATTGAGATCAAGCATTACATTCTCCGTGATGAATTCCAGAAGAGAAGTGGTTCTCCAATATATCTCCATAGATGAGCAAATAGCAGATATTTTGGTAAATCTTCCATCCAAGATGAAAAAGTTTGCGTACTTAAGAAACAAGTTGGGGCTCATGGAGATGACTTCCTTATTGAAAAAGGAAGAGATTACTCCCAAGTTGGGAGGGAGCACTGATGTGCTATTGATTTATGGACAATTATTTTTCAGTTCAAAAAATGGTCCAAGATGAGTAGTTCCTTTCTAGTTCGTAATGTGGTTTGATATTTCTGACAAACAGTCCTTTTCTAGTTCGGAAAATCGTCCAGATCGGATAATCATTTTCATAATGAAAATGGTTCGATAGATTGTTGATGTACCATAGACAATGATTCCCCTTGTTGCTAGTGTGGGGGAATGGTCTAGGACAATCATTCTTCTTGGTTGTCACTCTGAGTAGTGGTCAAGTAGAATCGTGTGCCTCTCTAGGAAGTCATTCTTTCCAGGTCCATTTTGGAGGTTGGTGGAGGACAACCATTTCCATTAGGAAATGGTATGAACAATCATTCCCTAGGGAAGACTCATTATATCCAGGTTCCACTATGATTAGTTCAGGAGGAATGGCCCAGTTAGGTGAATGGTCTAGGTTTAGCAATCAGGGACAGGAATTCCCTATGGAATACTCATTCTCTCTAGGTTGCACTATGACTAGTGCCAGAGGAATGGCCCAGTTAGGTGAATGGTCTAGGTTCAGAAATTAGGGACAATTATTCTTCTATGCCCGAGAAGAATAGTCCAAATATCCCATGAATGATGTTTTACATTATGAGGACATATGCTCTTCCAGATCTCATAGATGTGAGTGGAAGAATGGCCCATATGACTCAGTTTATATCATGATATTGTTTTATACAGGTTGATATCATATGATATGATTTCTATGGAGACCGTATGTCTCTTGACAATATATGTATGCTATTGCGGTGGATGTGTTCCACTGGATGTGACTATGTGTAACTGATTAAGTAGTTGTGTGCTACTTAGTGTGGTTGTGTACCATTGGATAGTTGTTGTGTACTACTATGGATAGACACAATTGTGTTCTATTGAATGACATTGTTCTGATTACCATGTAGACTATCAATAGTGTTGAAAATGATTATCAGCTAGATGGATAATGAGTGTGTCAATGGACAGATATTCTCTAGATGGAAAATGGTTGAGGACATTTATTCTTCTAGGACATATTTCTGGATTAGAAGAATAGTTCTTGTAGCCCATGGTGTGGCTTCCAACATATGTTGGAATAGTTATTCTTCTAGGACATATGTTCGGATTAGAAGAATGGTTATTGTATCACTCTGTAGAGTGAGTGACTTATTCAACATCATGCCTGATTACTTAGATGGAGTATGGATTTGAGATATGATGCAGTTGATGCTATCAGATGATACTGATAGTGATGATGGTGCTCGTGATCTAATCATGGGATAGCATGTATGGCTATGATAATGCTACCGGTTGAATGGTATGTTTGTGCTCAAGACCATTTCCTTCAATACCTCCCAAGATAGGAGGGAGTGTTTATATTATGGTAGTTGCTAGAAGTATTAACCTCCATGTGTAACCCTGCCATGAATAGAATATCCTGGGAAGAAAGAGGAAACCCTAAAGCATTAGACATAGCCCTAGAAGACAAGTTGGCTAAAGGAAATATTTAATATTGAGTTTTTATCCCCCATAATGAGAATTCAGCCCAGACAACTAAGGAGGAACATTATAAATACAATATGCTAGAGCTTATTTGGACACACAGAGCTCACAACTGCAGAAATTTAGTTGCGCGCGAGTATGGAGAGTAGTTGCAGCTGCAACTACTGCAAATTGTATTTTCGGTTTCAGTATTAGACTTTCTCTTGGTTATGGTTTGGCGTTTCTTCTTGGTATGCTAACTCTGGAGAGTGGTATGCTACCTTGATTGGCTATTAGGCCTAGGTTTTTATTCCGCAATTATTATCTGTCAAGGTTAAGGTGCTCGGGGGTGGCTTTGACCTATGGTTGGGTGACAATATTTGATCCAAAAGGATCCAAAGAAGACTAAGGATAGCTTATAACTCGCAGAAGAAACTCAAGAATCTCAGAATGCCCTTAGTAGACAAAAAAAGGGAAAAAAATGGAATTCCTCAAAACTCAGTGAAAATGACATCATCGCGAAGAGCGCGTCGCAAGATTTCCAAAGATATTCGTGGTCAAAGTTTGGTCAAACTAGTCCAGTCAATAGAGGATGATTCATCATTCATACTACTGACGTCATCATCCGTATTGCTAACATCAACATCAATAGAGATGATGTCAGCATCCGTACAGTGTACATGGCACACACATGAGGCAACACATTTCATGCTGGCATCAACATGGTAACATGGCAGCACCAGAGGCTGCCACATGTCACTTAGATTTGGCATTTTTGGGTCATTCCATGGACCAGTAAAAATGTGCCATGTGATATTTCGTACAACCACGTGGTAGACCATATGATGATGTGGCAGGCTGACTTGGAAGGATGACATGGCAGGTCATACGCTAATGTGGAAAGTGATGGTACAGTTGGTTGTTGTCACCCAATGGTTGGATGCCACGTGGCCCAGTCATGGGCTGCCACATGGAAGTGGGCAAATGCCCAATGACAACATGAGAATTAAATTCCAAAAAAAAAATATAAAAAGGTTAGTGGGTCCTCCAAATCTAGTGGGACCTCGCCAAATCTGGCACCCAATAGACTATATATAACCACTACTAAATTTATTAACAAACATGTTTCAAATATATACATATGTTACAATGGATACCCAAAAGGGGAGGCCCGCGGGCTCGACCCTGGGACCTCCCCATCTATCAATGCCTTAATGCATGCTCCACCAACCAATAGGCCAATGGCCTCCATTGTTTACAAAGCCCGAGAATATTACTTAAAAGTTGCATCCATCTAGTGCTAGAGGGAGGCACATGAGGGTATGACCGACATGTTTTTTGAGACAATTTCTCAGCATTTATTGTAGGGCACAAAAACCGAGATAGAGTTTCTCTTGGGCCTAGGAGTGCCAGAGTCGGACTGAAGTGTGGAGATAGTCCTTTTTGGGTAATTTGATGCAACGAATTCAGTGGCGTTGTCTGTTTTTTGATCTAAGAAAAACTTCTGTAGCTTGATTTCAGAATGAGGTATACTTATGTATTTTGCCAAATTCTTTTGCTAAGTTAATAAAAAGGCCTACCCATTTAAGAGCAGGACCTGGAGACGTAGTCCACTAGGGAAAAACTCGGTTATCAAGTTTTGGTGTTCATATTTGATTCTTATGTCTCTTCATTATTGAGATTTTCCTTCTTTAATGGTGCACTTTAATTTATGCTCATTTAATGCAATTCTTTATAAGTTACTTCGATGAAAAGATCTTGGATCATGTTGGTATCAGAGCAGTCATCTTTGACTTGAATTGTTGAGTGTGAATTCTTACTAGGGCCAAGCATAATCAGGGTGAAGGAACTCTTAATAATTTCAATCCTGAAGTTGGTCGTGCATCTCGAAGGAAGAAAATGGCAGAAGAGGACAATCATGATGAATAGGAGAAAAACTTCCATATGGATTTTTATTTCATGTTAGGAATGGTCAAACGAATGTATGGAGACTACGAGAAGATGATGAAGAATAAAGGGAATAAAAAGGAATAACAAGCTGATGATTATGCTTCGGTAAATCAAGGGTCTAGAGGAGACACTCCCAAGCCTCCATCTTCACCATCGAGTTCTAGTTCTTCTTCCTCTAAGCATTCTCATCATTCTCATCATTCTAGCCATAAAGCCTCTTTTAAGAAACCATTATTAAAGATTGATGTAAACTTTTCTTTACCTATGTTTAATGGAGATGCTAATCCTAAAAAGCTAGATAATTGGATCCGACAGGTTGAAGTATATTACCATGTTCAACATATTGATGAAGAGGAAGTTAAAGTGCAACCCATGGCTTCTCTTCGGTTGGAAGGCACCACTCTCGTATGGTGGGAGAGAAAACTTCAGGACATAAGTAAGTGTGGTAATCTTCTTTCCTCATGGTCAGAATTTAAATCAGTGATAAGGAATAAATTTTATCCATTGGGTTATTTACATAAAGCAATGATGGAATGGAAAACTTTAAGACAAAGTAAAGGTCAAACTGTACAAAGTTTCACATAAGAATTTAGGAAGAAATATCTTGCATTAAACATTCCTTTGGATTCTTATGAAACTTTAATGAAGTATATTGACACACTTCATAGTTATATTCGTCGTACTTTGCTATTGTTTAACCCCACCAGTATTGATGAAGTTTGTGTTCAAGCCACTCACCTTGAGAATAGGGGAAAGCATGTTCAAGAAGATCCCACAAAGAAACCTTCCAATATCCCACATAATACATTTAATAATTTTAAAAGGAAGGACAAGAAGACCTCCATAGTGATGAGAGAAGGAGGAAAGCCATCTTGCACTCTTTGCAAAAAAAAGTGGTCATGATGATGAACACTGTTGGAAACTACATCTAGAGAAGAGACCAAAACAATTCGGTGGAAAGGGGAAGACAAAAACCATTTCTACAGTGCAACAAGAGCTTGGTTCTAATTTAGGGGATAAAGGAAAGATCACAATGGTTGGAGTACTTGTCAAAAATAAGAGTTATTTATAAACACACTCATAAGGAAATATCACAACGGTTGGAGTACTTGTCAAAGATTCTCTTCATGTTAGTTCAAATTACAATAATGAATCTCATGATGATGAGTGAAAGAGGAATGAATTATTTCACATAAGAGTTGTATATAAACACACTAAGATAGATACATTGTTTGATCTGGGTTCTCAAGTAAACTTGATATCTGAAGTACTTGTCAAAAATATGGGTCTTGAAATGAAACCATATCCAAAGCCTTATCCTCTTGGTTGGGTATGTGATAAAAAAAAACTTACTGTCACCAAACAATGTAGGGTCATATTTTCTATTGCTTCAAAGTTGATTGATGAAGTGGATTTGGATGTTGTATCACTTGATATATGTGGCATAGTGTTGGGGAGTCCTTATCTTTATGATAGAAAAAAAATCTTATTTCGTCATGAGAAAAAACACCACCTTACTTAAGGGGGTAGTGGAATATATTCTTAGAGCTCATAGCATGAGGGTAAACACAACACTTGTTAGTGCAGGTCAAATGAAGAGACTCATAAAAACTAATAAGAGATATGTACTCATGGTCGTAAGAGATAAAGATGTCGGAACATTCGACGCTTTCCAAGGATGTGATCCTTCTCATAAGCAAGAATTAGTTGATATTGTTTCTAAGTATGATGATATTTTCTAGGAACCAGATGGATTACCTCCTAAGAGGGAAATCCAACATGAAATAAATCTTCAACATGATTCTCCTCTTCCTAATGTGGGCATGTACATGATGTTAGTTGTGGATATGGCAAAGATCAAGAAGAAGGTACAAGGCTTATTGGATAAAGGGGTCATCAGGCCCAGTTCATCTCATCGTGGTTCTCCGATCGTGATGGTTCCAAAGAAATATGGCACATGAAAAATTTGTGTCAATTTCCAGGCCTTAAATAAAATTACGGTGAAAAATCGATAACCTCTTCCTCGTATAGATGATTTACTTGATCAGTTAAAGAATCTTGTTTATTTCACTAAGTTGGATTTGTGCAGTGGATACCATAAGATCAGGGTTGCAGAACAAGATGCATGGAAGATTTCCTTTAAAACTAAACAAGGATTGTTTGAGTGGTTAGTTATGTCATTTGGGCTTTGTAATGCTTCGACAACTTTCATGTGTGTGATGAATGATGTATTCAAGCCTTTTCTAGATGATTTTGTGATTGTATATTTAGACAACATTCTTATTTTTAGTGGGACTTGGGATGAACATGTGAGGCATTTAAAGCAAGTATTGGGTACTTTGCAAAGGGAAAAATTGTATGTAAAACTATCCAAATGTGAATTTGGTAAGACTTCACTTGTGTACTTAGGTCATATTGTAGGAGGAGGACAATTGAAAATCGATCCTTCCAAGATTGATGTAATTGTAAATTGTCCTGAGCCCAAAAATGTAACCGAGATACAGAGCTTCTTAGGTGTAGTCCAGTATTGGAGGAGGTTCATTTCAAACTTCTCCTTTATAGCAGCTCCTTTGCATTCCTTAACCAGTGTGAAGAACACTTTTCAGTGGGGAGGAAAGAAACAAAAATATTTCGACACTTTGAAGGAAAAGATCAGTACTACACTAGTAATAGCATTGCCCAACCTTCAACATCCCTTTGAGATCTAAAAAGATGCTAGCGAATACTCCATGGGTGCAGTATTGATGCAATATCGTAAGCCTATCTGTTACCACTCTGAAAATTTTAACCAATCTGTTTTTAACTATCCTACATATGATAAAGAGTTGTATGCATTAGTTCAAAGCATAAATAAATGGAAACACTACTTGTTATGGAAGGAAACAATCATACATACAAATCACCAACCCTTACAGTATCTCCAAGCACAAACCAAACTGCAACAATATCGACACTATAGATGGATGGGTTTTCTACAACAATTTCATTTGATAATCAAGTACAAAAAGGGTACAAGTAACAAGATAGAGAACTATTGTCTGCAGGGAAAACTACTCTACCATATTGGAAAGCTATGCATTCCTACAAGTGAACGATTCCATGTAATATGAGAAGCTCACACTTCTCTTGCGTCTGGTCATTTTGGGGTAGGAAAAACTATGGCTCATTTGCAGAGGTTTTATTATTGTCCTCAAATGAAAGCAATTGTAACTAAATATGTAAAGGGGTGTGTGATGTGTTATACTTCTAAGCCCACTAATAGAAAATTGGGGCTATACTCACCACTACTTGTTCCATCCCATCCATGGCAAAGTATCTCCATGGATTTTGTAGGGGGTTTACCAATATCGAAATGGGGTCATGACTATTTGTATGTTGTAGTGGATAGGTTCAGCAAGATGTGTATCTTAATGCCATGTAAAAAGCAGATCACTGCTGAGCATACTGCTAATCTCTTCTTTCAGTATGTTTGGGTTCACTTTGAGTTATCCACATCCATTATCTTAGATAGAGATAATCAATTCCTTGGGGACTTCTGGACAAGCTTGTGGAGAATGATGGACACCAAAGTGAAGAGGATCATTTATTTCCATCCAAAAACCGACGGACATAGAGAGGTTGTAAACCAAACAGTGGTACTTTTTCTTCGAGGCTACTGCAGCAAGCATCACAAGTTACGGGATGAATAGATACCCTATGTACAACATGCTTACAATCGAGCCTTACATTCCTCCACTTAGTGTTCACCTTTTGAGACATGTTTTGGATACCTACCTAAAGTTTCTTTGGACTTGATGTATGGGAGAGATGTCGATTCAAATGAAGAAACAAATCAAGACAGATCCTGCAAGTTCATCCAGAGGATCCAGTAGGTACACCAAGAAGTCAAGGAACAATTGGAGAAAAGTCAAGCATAATATAAAGATCGGCATGAAAAACACATGGTTGATCATTAGTTCTAGGTTGGAGACCAGGTATGGCTTCCCATCAGAAAGGAGAGATTGAAGGGTGAAGGCAAGAAACTCAAGCCCATTCATTATGGACCCTTCACTATTTTGGAGAAAAGTGGTACCAATTCTTTTCATCTAGATCTTCCACCTTATATGCATATTTACTCAGTTGTAAATGTAGATAATTTGAAACTTTTTGAGCCTCCCATGATCATGGATCAGGATGAGGAAGTTTCAATACCTTCAATTGATGAGTTTTCTCTTGAGTACTTGGATGAGTTAAAGGAATATATCATCCTGGACAGAAGGGCGAGTACTTCACACATGGGTGATGTTAATTATCTTCGAGTAGGCTTAAAGGGCGCACATCCAAGCAAGGTAAAGTGGATTGAGAAGGAAAATGTGAGGGAACTCTTCCCTCACTTATGTGTTGATTGATGAAATATTTTAGTGGTCCAAAAAGATCTCAGTGGGAAGGAATGATCCAAAAGGATCCAGAGAAAACTAAGGACAACTCAAAACTCACAGAAGCAACTCAAGAAGCTCAGAATGTCCTCAGCAGACAGAGAAAGGGAAAAAATTCAAAGTCCTCAAAACTTAGTGAAAATGACATTATCGTGAAGAGAGAGAGTCTCAATATTTCCAATGGCGCAAATGAATCGTCAAACAGGGTTACGTATCGAAAGCTATTCACAGTCAAAGTTTGGTCAAACTAGCCCAGTCAGGAGAGGATGAGTCAACATCCATACTGCTGATGTCATCATCAGTACAGATGATGTAAACATATGTAAAATGTATGTGGCACATGCAGTAGGTGACATGTGTCAACATGGTGACATGGCAACACCATAGGTTGCCACGTGTCACTCATATTTGGCATTTTTGGGTCATTTTGTGGACCAGTAAAAATGCGCCATGTGGCAATCCATACAACCACGTGGAAGAGCATATGATGACATGGAAGGTGATTTGCTGATGTGGTAGGTGATGGTACAGTTGGTTGACGTGTCCCAATGTTTGGTTGCCACGTGGCCTAGTCATGGGCTGCCACGTGGCAGTGGGAAACTGCCCAATGACAGCTCGAGAATGAAATTCCCAAAAATATATATAAAAAGGTTGGTGGGTTCGCCAAATTTGGTGGAACCCCGCCAAATATGGCACCCAATGGACTATCTAGAACCACTCCTAAAGTTATCAGAACAAACATGTTTCAAATATATACATATGTTATAATGGATACCTAAAAGGGGAGGCCCGTGGGCTCGACCCCGGGACCTCCCTCTCTATCAACACCTTAATACATGCTTTTCCATCCAATAGGCCAACGACCTCCATTGTTTACAAAGCCCAGGAATATTACTTAAAATTTTCATCTGCCCAGTGCTAGAGGGAGGCGCATGAGGGTATGGTCGACATGTTTTTCGAGACAATTTCTCAACATTTATTGCAGGTTGCAGGGCACAGAAATCGAGACAAAGTTTCTCTTGGGCCTGGGAGTGCCAAAGTTAGATTGAAGCATGGAGACAATAATTTTTGGTTAATTCAATGCAAAAAATTCATTGGTGTTGTATGTTTTATGATCTGAGCAAAACTTCTGCAACTTGATTTCAGAATGAGGTATACTTATGTATTTTTCCAAATTCTTTTGTTGAGTTAATAAAAAGGCCTACCCATTTGAGAGCAGGACTCGGAGATGTAGTCCACCAATGACGAACTTTGTTATCAAGTTTTTGTGTTCATATTTGATGCTTATGTAACTTCATTATTGAGCTTTTCCTTATTTAATGGTGCACTTTAATTTATGCTCATTTAATGCAATTCTTTATAAGTCACTTCGGTGAAAAGATCCCGTATCAATATTGCTATATTGTCTATGGTTAAACAAGCATGCCTATTATTTATAACACTACACACACTTACATAGACCTACTAGGTATTTATTTATACTACCCTACTAGCTTACAACTGTTACAATCTTTGTCAAAAAACCTAACCCTAACATGGTTAGGCCTGTCTACATGTGAACCATGTTTCTTTTCCTTCTACGTGTTGCTTTTCCTTCTTTTTCTGCATGCTTCTTTTATGCCTCCTAAGGTGTGTGCTCCAAAACTAGACCTTTTCTTCAAAATTAGGTATGCACCCAAAATAGATCCTTCTTACCAAAACAGGCATGCGCCAACAATCCTTAATGTATGGAAGCTAGGCAACGAAATTGAAATAGCTAGGCTTTTCGACAGAGAAGGAAATGAGAAGTATCACATCACAGTTAGGGTTCCTTAAATGAACAGTACAATGAAAACCCTTCTTAGACTAAAATTGAAAGAACGTCTTTGCCACCATTTTTCTACAAACAAAACATGAAATATATAAATACCCCTAGTTAAAACAACAATAATACTACTTCCCACATAGAACCCTAAAAAAATTACCTTAGCAAATGATATTGCAAGAGTAGGCATATATATGTTACTAGGCTCCATAATTAGAACTACATGGCCTTCCCTTTCCTCAGATATCACATTACCCACATAAGTCTTCTTGCTTACTACACTCTCATCTTCCATAGTCATTAAAATTACTATTGTAAAATATAAAAACTGTTAGGGTTTATGTGTAAAACTAGTGACCAACATTAATTTTGTGAACAACCACGACAAAGAGGAATTGAACTTCAATTTCAATAGGAAAAATTGGGGTCCTTTGCATGAAAATGATAGTTCAATGCTCTCTCAGTTTTCAATGCTTCCTTTTTGTACTTTTCACAGATAAATTATTTGTGCAATTCACAAAACCCCTAAAAATTTCTATTTCAATGTGACATTTTCCATGCTATAAGCTTCACAAAATTATGATAATTTTTTTTTTTTAAAGATGAATTCATGTTACTTTTTAATTTAAAACTTCATTAAAGATGTTTTCATATATTGTTAATCTTATCTTACAAAGTATTATTTGTTTTTAACAAACCAAGTTAAATAAAATTTTATTAAAAGACTCAAAAATAATGTAACTTTTAGTTTTTGAAGAGATTTCTTAAAGATTTACTATTTGCGTCTTATGATTGTACTCTTTTTAGTTTGGAGTATGATAGAAATAACAGGGAGGATAAAAGACAAGTTGATGTGATGACTACATTGTAGCACTCTCTTAAGTTTATAAATATTTGGTGATTAGATAGAAAATGTAAATTGAGTGAGAGCCTTATATCATATATATTATACATTATGTTGCAATAATATCTTTATTGGATTTCGGTACCAAGCCCCCGCTTCCACTTTTCCTTTATCCCCTAGTCTCACTCATGCTTTATCCCTGTCCTGAAGGAGGATGATATCTTGGAATT
>JZKD02S2007229.1:27501-39768 GCA_000966675.3 Picea glauca | reverse complement strand
GTGTCTTACTGCATGCATTTGAGAGATGATTGCTCTCATGTGATCAATGATATTAGGCCTAAAGGTTCCACACAACCTAAGGTAAATTCAGAGAGATCAAAAGATTACAACAAAAACAAGGGAAATATTGCCTCTTGGAGTGGAAAATATGGATTTTAAATTTTTATTTATTAATTGTTGAGCACAGTTGACTTCTGAATTTTTGGACAACACACTATTTGTTGGATATATGTTAAGCCCTAATATTGGCTCATTACCCCTTAATTGGGGCATATTATAATACTAATGTTATTTTATTTATGTCGGCTTTAGGCCATTAGTTGTAATTATACCTCCTAGTCACCTATATATACCAAGGAGACATTTTCATTTTGAATCATCTTGTACTTGAATATTTAAGTGGGGTAAAAGGAGGTTGCCCCCACGAAGAGGATTATTATCTGAAATTATCTCTTTTTCAAGGCTTTGAGTACTTTTTCTAAGGTTTTTCTATGCTATATTGATATTTGGTTCTTAACATATGGTATCAGAGATCAAGGTCTTGGGGTTTCGCTGCTACATCTAAGACACCTTGGAATTTTCACTATAAAATTTTTTCTACAACGTTTCAAAAGGAATGGCTTGGAGGATATTTATTAGATGGATCAAGATATGTTGGGTTCAAATTTCATCTCCTGAGGTCTTATACTTTCGACGATACAGCCTGTACAAGATAGGGTTCTGGAATCATCCTGAACTGAGTCATTGCGGAATTTTCGCTATAAATTTTTTTTTGTAACATTTCATACCATGAAATCTAGAGGCTATTCAAAGAAATTAGTAAGGTATCTGTGGTAAAAATTTTAGCTTCTGGTTCATCTTAAATTTGTAGATACACCCTGCATAAGATAGGGTATCTGACTAGTCCTATTGACTAGTCTCAAGAAGGTGTTCCAGGTAAAACAATCATAACTTATTCCTAGAGTAACCAACTTGAGTGGGACTAGTTTCATTGGATCATGGATAGTCTGTAGTATTTATGGTACGTTTTTCAAAATTTTATATCAATTATTTTGTGTGGGGAACGTTATACAAGTGAGATCTCATGGAAAGGCCAAAAATCAGCAAGTTGTGGGGAAGTTACTGTAAATTCCACTTGGCACATCCAATTTTGATCAGACCTATGGCATTGCAGAGACTAAATATCAGAGAAATACATAAAAAAAAATTCCATACCCATAAGGGTCAAAACTTTGGAGATACAACAGAACAAAGATTGTCTAACATAACCACCTCAAAATCAAGGTTCAAAAGTGATACTTGGCCAACATGCCACCCAAAAAGGGAACTTCTACACCAAATAATCCTCTAGACAATCCTTCTTGGACTCTTGATGAAGGTGAAGAAATGAGTAGGGACATAAATTATTTACAAAAGAAGATAGTAACAAAATATGAACTACAAGAGATGGAAGATAAGTTGGAGGCAAAGATAGATGGTTTAAAAGAGGATATCATGGAAGTATTGAAAATTTTGTAACAGAGAAGACACCTGAAAGTGAAAATGCATCCCATGAAATTCATGATGAGGAAAAAAGGAAGGTGAATAAAAAATGGATAAACTCCAACTTTGGTTTGAATACCAACCACGTTCCTAAGATCGATATGAGGAAGTTTGATGGCAAGGACCCAATCACACGGATACTTCAGATGGAGCAATTATTTGATCTACATAATGTGCCACATACACAAAAGGTACAAATTGCTTCTTTATATTTAGAACCTAATCAATTTGTATGGTATCGATAACTTTGTTCTTGCAAATCACTTGTCACTTGGACAATTTTCATGGAAGAAATGATATCACACTATGAGNATCAAAGCATTAATACGGCTTTCTAAAGGGGGACAATCTTCTTCTTGGACTTTTTGTGATAATTGGAGCGAAGGAAGAAGAATGTGAGGCAGCAGTATGGCTTCTCAGCCATAAATGAGAAAAAAGGGGGAATTACCTATAACAGCTTTGGGTGTTACCCTATCATCCCACAATGCATTCAGTAGTGCGTTGTGACAGTTCTTGTGATTTTCAGCCATAGTTCTCTTGATAATCTTGATCAAGTTCTTGTTTGTTGACTCTACTAAGCCGTTTCCCTGAGGGTAATAACTAGCGGAATACTTCAGCTTTATTCCTTTCTCTAAGGCGAACTCACTCATCTCAAGAGAATAAAAGTATGAAGTGTTATCAAAGACTAGACAATCAGGAATACCAAAACGGGTGATGATATTCAAGTTAAGAAAAGCGATCACCTGACTTGTGTTAACAGTTCTTAGTGCGGCGGCTTCAGACCATCGAGTAAAATAATCAGTGGTTGTCACAATATATTTGTGTTGTTGTGAGGATGGAGGGTTAATAGGACCAATGATATCAAGGTCCCATTGCTAGAAAGGAGAATCAATCGAAACAGGTTGCAAAGGGAAGGCTGGTTTTTGAAATCACCCTGATGCTTTCTGACAAATGATACATTTACGACACAAGGCATGGGTGTCTCTAAAAAGTTTCAGCCAGTAATAATCGGCTCTTAAAACCTTATGAGTAGCGGTGTCACCACCGATGTGACCACCAGCTTCTCCTGCATGCAACTCTAGCAATACTCTCTCTGCTTCATCCTTTTCAAGACAACGCATCAGTACACCATCAAAATTCTGACGAAACAGTATACCATTAACTAGATGAAAGGAGGAGGACTTTAGTCTCAACGCTCTTCTCTTGGCAGGGTCAAGGTGACGGGGTGCTGATCCATGTTGAAGACAGTGTCTAATATCTTTGTACCAAGGACTTACTAGGTTTTGTGTGCAACAAATCAAACTTTGATCGCGTTGTTCTAGGTTTGACGTATCACTATCTTCTTTCTATTCGGTTTCTGAATCAACAACCAACTTACACAACCCTTGGCCTCTCACGATCTGTGCTGGGGTGATTTCTAAGTCATACTCCTGCAAGGAGGTGACCCAGTTGGCTCTTTTCTCTCCTAACTCCTTTTGCACTAACAAGTTCCTTACGGCAGGGTAGGGGACAATGACCTTCATCCTTGACTTCAGAAGATACGACCGAAAATGCTTAATTGCTTTGAAAACAGCGTAGGCTTGCCGATCGACTAATGGGTAGTTAAGTTCAGCACCTTTGAAAGCAGAGCTCATAAAGGTGATGGGTACTTCATTGTTCTCGGAATTCTTCTGAGTGAGGACTGTGGCATAGGAACGATCAGAGGCAAAAGTATAGAGTGTAAAGTCTTGATAGAAATCAGGGCTNGATATACTAATCTATAGCAAGTCTTGGGAGGATCATGTGTGACGTGTTGTGATCCAAGGGATCAAATTTTGCTCAAAAATTCAAAGTGTTCGAAATTGCTTGAAATCGAATGAGAGATTATGCCTCATCATTACGAACCCAACGCAACTCGTTTGGGTTCAAACGGACGTCGGGAGTGAGAGATATCGCATTTTGTTCCAAATGACAAACAGGCAAAAAAAAGGGGTGCTGACTGTATAGTCCGTACAGTCTGTATGGACGCTGATGTGGCAGGTTGTACGAAATCAAGAAAAGTATCTTTTCAGGGCTTGGCCATTCACCGGATAGGTGTCAAGCTGCCCTTCAAGATTCTGCAATCGAAAGGAACTAGGACCCAACTTTTCAGCAATCAAAAATGGCCCAAGCCACAAATTTTGAAACTTGGTATGTTCACCCTTCCCTTCGTGTGGTTTGTCCCACTTTAAGACAAGATTGCCTACAAAATTCCTATCAGAAGCAGAATTAGAATCGAACCAGCTTTTAATCAGTTGTTGATGATGATCTAACTTACGCTTAGCTTGGGTTCTTACTTCTTATAACTTCATCAAAGCATTAATACGGCTTTCTAAAGGGGGACAATCTTCTTCTTGGACTTTTTGTGATAATTGGATCGAAGGAAGAAGAATGTGAGGCAGCAGTATGGCTTCTCGGCCATAAACGAGAAAAAAGGGGGAATTACCTATAACATCTTTGGGTGTTACCCTATCATCCCACAATGCATTCAGTAGTGCGTTGTGACAGTTCTTGTGATTTTCAGCCATAGTTCTCTTAATAATCTTGATCAAGTTCTTGTTTGTTGACTCTGCTAAGCCGTTGCCCTGAGGGTAATAACTAGCGGAATACTTCAGCTTTATTCCTTTCTCTAAGGCGAACTCACTCATCTCAAGAGAATAAAAGTATGAAGTGTTATCAAAGACTAGACAATCAGGAATACCAAAACGGGTGATGATATTCAAGTTAAGAAAAGCGATCACCTGACTTGTGTTAACAGTTCTTAGTGCGGCGGCTTCAGACCATCGAGTAAAATAATCAGTGGTTGTCACAATATATTTGTGTTGTTGTGAGGATGGAGGGTTAATAGGACCAATGATATCAAGGTCCCATTGCTGGAAAGGAGAATCGATCGAAACAGGTTGCAAAGGGAAGGCTGGTTTTTGCAATCACCCTGATGCTTTCTGACAAATGATACATTTACGACACAAGGCATGGGTGTCTCTAAAAAGTTTCAGCCAGTAATAATCGGCTCTTAAAACCTAATGAGTAGCGGTGTCACCACCGAAGTGACCACCAGCTTCTCCTGCATGCAACTCTAGCAAGACTCTCTCTGCTTCGTCCTTTTCAAGACAACGCATCAGTACGCCATCAAAGTTCTGACGAAATAGTATACCATTAACTAGATGAAAGGAGGCGGACTTTAGTCTCAACGCTCTTCTCTTGGCAGGGTCAAGGTGACGGGGTGCTGATCCATGTTGAAGACAGTGTCTAATATATTCGTACCAAGGACTTACTAGGTTTTGTGTGCAACAAATCAAACTTTGATCGCGTTGTTCTAGGTTTGACGTATCACTATCTTCTTTCTATTCGGTTTCTGAATCAACAACCAACTTACACAACCCTTGGCCTCTCACGATCTGTGCTGGGGTGATTTCTAAGTCATACTCCTGCAAGGAGGTGACCCAGTTGGCTCTTTTCTCTCCTAACTCCTTTTGCACTAACAAGTTCCTTACGGCAGGGTAGGGGACAATGAACTTCGTCCTTGACTTCAGAAGATACGACCGAAAATGCTTAATTGCTTTGAAAACAGCATAGGCTTGCCGATCGACTACTGGGTAGTTAAGTTCAACACCTTTGAAAGAAGAGCTCATAAAGGTGATGGGTACTTCATTGTTCTCGGAATTCTTCTGAGTGAGGACTGTGGCATAGGAACGATCAGAGGAAAAAGTATAGAGTGTAAATTCTTGATAGAAATCAGGGCTCATGAGAGATGGAGCATCTATTATGGCCTTCTTTATAGCATTGAAAGCTTGGTCTTCTGTGGGTCCCCAGTGATATTGGGTGTCTTTTTTAATCAGGTTCTGGAGAGGCCTGACCATTTCGGAGAAACTGGGGACAAATCTTCTCACGAAATTAATTTGGCCTAGGAAAGTCTGCATGGATTTTTTGGAAGTAGGTGGGGGGAGTTTAGCGATGACTTGGGTCCTCTCGGGGTCAATAATCATTCCATCACTAGAAACAATGAATCCTAGTAGTTTTACCTATTCTACTGCAAAGATGGNAGAACGGCTCGTAAGTGAGCTAGATGATCGTCTTTGTTTTTAGAATAAACGGTCACATCATCTAAGTAGAATACTACAGAGTGATTGATTAAGCCTCTAAAAGAAATATTGTTGTATCCGACTCCACGTTTTTAAACAAAATCGAACCTGTTGTTCGTTGTTTCTTGTCGGTGGATGGCAACTTTTCCTTTTGACTGGTGAGCATTGCAACTTGATCTTTCAGAGCATGAATTCTAGACTGCAGCATTGGCACGTCGAGGTAATACCTTTCCAACCATGAGCCACACTGATCACATGGTGGAGCATCTGGTTCGACTAGAGAAGGAGGGGGTTTACATGAGTCACCTAGGGTTTCACAAGGCATTTTGATGCCTGGAAAATTAGGATCACTTCGCAAGCAAGGTGGTAGGTTCTTAATGAAATGATATGCGTGTTTATCACACAGACCTTCAGAGTAGGGATACTCACTTGCCAGGTAACGTTCAATCTCTGAGTCAGAATCTTCACTTACCATAATAGGGTCAGGGTTGACAGATGCTTTTGGTTTATTTCTTGCCATGCGAGAGATTAACCGGGCATTTTTCTTTCCTTTAGAATTGGCAGAGGGTTTGGCTTTAGGCATTTTAGCCACGGGTTTAGCATTTTCCATATCCTGGGTAACAGAATTGGGTAGGCCAATAGGAGAATCGGGTAGGGGTTTAGGCAACAGAGCACAGTAAGGCACAGGGGGTACTGATTTGCACTCGCTCACCACAGGTTTGTCAACCTGTGGTGGGCTCGAGTCTGCAAAATCATTGTGTTTAAGAAAATCCTCCCAACAGTCACGGTGTAACCCCAACTTAAAAACTACAAGAATTTTAATCAACCCAAAATGAAAAAGACTGGTATCGGACTAGTTTCGTTTGTACCTTTTAGACATTTTAAACAAACTCCTATGCAAGTAGTAAGGCATATTGAGTTCATATCCCATGAACACCATCAGTAGACGCAAGTGGTACAAGAAATCGAAACCATACCTGAGCTCACAGGTAACGAACTTCTTGGTTACCATGAGAAAGTCGTGCCAGCGTTGCTTGAGCATATTTTCGGGTAAACCCTTGTCACAAGAACTCACCCTTCGTGACTGGAAGAGTAATGTCCACGGGACATCTTCCACTTTACAATTTTTTGACCATTNAATTCGAATTTACCTGCAATAGAACACAAATATCAAATTAGAAAGATATTTCAGCAACAAAACACTAAAAAATTGATCCTACAGACTTAGCTACAAAATCATCTGATTTTGTAGCTAGTCTAAAATAGCAAACAGAATCAGATAGAAAAAAAATCGAAATATTTTTAAAACAATCCAATTTAATTTTCTTTTATTAAAATCGAATTATCAATGGTTCAAGCAAATTTATCATTCAAATCAAACCAAAACGAAAAGGATGCAATCGAAACAGGATAAGAATGCTCTGTTTTCAGTTGCCATAGAATCAGGTCAAATAATAACCACATTGTTTCATATCCAAATGCAATTACAAGTAAATAGTATCGTATAAGATACGATGTAATCAAAATTGATATAGTTATAATCAAACACCATCATAATCGATTGGTTATGGTTGTAACAGGGTGCATAAGATTCATATCGTTTTAATCAAATGCCGATATAGAAAGGTTGTTACGATTATGACCAAACGTTCATAACAGCATCGAACTTTACCATAGATTACAATCGTTGAGCATTTACATAGTAAATCGGACAGGATCACATAATGATCGTAACCATCAACAGCAGTGATAACCATAAACTAGGAAATAATCAAATCAAAATGTGACTGAGCTAAAAATAGAAACAAATCGTAATCCTGGGCATAATAAATTTCATTCCCAAATCAAAATTAAGCAATATATGAATCAAACTGATCATAGGGTCAAACTTATGCGAATCGATAGGTTGGATATAACAGTCATGATTCAAATCTACTCACAATTTAGTCATGCATCCACAGAATGGTATTCGAATACAACAGTTAACCATAATTTACCAAATATATCGTATATGACCAATTCAAAATGAAATATTAACTGTGTTTGAAATCGATATACCAGAAACGACCTGTGTTTAGAAAATATTGACAACTTCAATAATCAATGGAGCATTCATTTCAATCTAAATTGAAACAATCAAATCTATCCTACGATCAATCGAATCAAAACCAAATCCAATCGAAACTTAAAACAATAATGAAAATTGATTTATTAAAACAAAATTATATACAAAAGTGCATGTTTATGCAACAGAGCAGATCCACGATATAAACAGATTTTATGAGTATGTAAATAGGTGAAATTCATACCAGTGAGGTTGTTTGAGCTACGCCAATTTTGAATTGACGACTGTTGTATCCAACTCCACGTTTTTAAACAAAATCAAACCTGTTGTTCGTTGTTTCTTGTCGGTGGATGGCAACTTTTCCTTTTGACTGGTGAGCATTGCAACTTGATCTTCCAGAGGATGAATTCTAGACTGCAGCATTGGCACGTCGAGGTAATACCTTTCCAACCATGAGCCACACTGATCACATGGTGGAGCAGCTAGTTCGACTAGAGAAGGAGGGGGTTTAGATGAGTCACCTAGGGTTTCATAAGGCATTTTGATGCCTAGAAAATTAGGATCACTTTGCAAGCAAGGTGGTAGGTTCTTCACGAAATGATATGCGTGTTTATCACACAGACCTTCAGAGTAGGGATACTCACTTGCCAGGTAACGTTCAATCTCTGAGTCGGAATCTTCACTTACCATAATAGGGTCAGGGTTGACAGATGCTTTTGGTTTATTTCTTGCCATGCGAGAGATTAACCGAGCGTTTTTCTTGCCTTTAGAATTGGCAGAGGGTTTGGATTTAGGCATTTTAGCCACAGGTTTAGCATTTTCCATATCCTGGGTAACAGAATTGGGTAGGCCAATAGGAGAATCGGGTAGGGGTTTAGGCAACAGAGCACAGTAAGGCACAGGGGGTACTGATTTGCACTCACTCACCACAGGTTTGTCAACCTATGGTGGGATCGAGTCTGCAAAATCATTGCGTTTAAGAAAATCCTCCCAACAGTCACGGTGTAACCCCAACTTACAAACTACAAGCATTTTAATCAACCCAAAATGAAAAAGACTGGTATCGGACTGGTTTCGTTTGTACCTTTTAGACATTTTAAACAAACTCCTATGCAAGTAGTAAGGCATGTTGAGCTCATAGCCCATGAACACCATCAGTAGCCGCAGGTGGTACAAGAAAACGAAACCATACATGCCCTCGCAGGTAACGAACTTCTTGGTTACCATGAGCAAGCCGTGCCAGCGTTGCTTGAGCATATTTTCGGGTAAACCCTTTTCACAAGAACTCACCCTTCGTGACTAGAAGAGTAATGTCCACGGGACATCTTCCACTTTACAATTTTTTGACCATTTATGTCCGACAGCAGGCAGACCGGTAGCCAAACTGAGAAATTGCTCATCAATTTCCAATTGCACGTCCCCAACCTTGGCTCGGCAGCCATCAAAGGTTAACGCGAATTGCCGAGCCACACCAGGGTTATAGCCATCAAACTTTTGTATGAACGGGAGCCATCCGAATTCCTCAAGGTCGTTTTAAGCGCCATCGAACATCAACAATGCCTGGCTACCATTGGGTTCTTCCCTTACAACCGGGGCCATGGTGCGGGTGCATGGTAGGGTTTGGATTGAACACAACAATACACAGTAGTAAAAATTGAAAGGATTAGCAGTTGCACGCGTTCAAAGGGGAGGCAAATCAATATGCGCGTGTGAAGGTGGTGGGTTAGTTCACCGCCATGCATGACATTAATGGCACAGTACAACACTGTTTAATCAATTATGACACCACTCAAACCACATTAATCGGTTAACACAAGGATTTAAACGGTGGATCGTGATACCAAGGCACCATTGTATCATTTGAAACCATGGATATTCAATATAGAATCAAACCCAAATTTTATATGCGCCATGTGATAATTCAAACCTTTAAATCCAAAATCCAAATGTTTCACCAACGCGCCATGTATAACTTTAGACTATTGCCACTCGGATATGAAATCAGACTCACTTTTGCATAATCAAAGTTTACAAATCATTACAACAAGAGATTTCATAAAATTGATAGGTCAANATCTATCCTACGATCAATCGAATCAAAACCAAATCCAATCGAAACTTAAAACAATAATGAAAATTGATTTATTAAAACAAAATTATATACAAAAGTGCATGTTTATGCAACAGAGAAGATCCACGATATAAACAGAGTTTATGAGTATGTAAATAGGTGAAATTCATACCAGTGAGGTTGTTTGAGCTACGCCAATTTTGAATTGACGACTGTTGTATCCGACTCCACGTTTTTAAACAAAATCAAACCTGTTGTTCGTTGTTTCTTGTCGGTGGATGGCAACTTTTCCTTTTGACTGGTGAGCATTGCAACTTGATCTTCCAGAGCATGAATTCTAGACTGCAGCATTGGCACATCCAGGTAATACCTTTCCAACCATGAGCCACACTGATCACATGGTGGAGCAGCTGGTTCGACTAGAGAAGGAGGGGGTTTAGATGAGTCACCTAGGGTTTCACAAGGCATTTTGATGCCTGGAAAATTAGGATCACTTCGCAAGCAAGGTGGTAGGTTCTTCACGAAATGATATGCGTGTTTATCACACAGACCTTTAGAGTAGGGATACTCACTTGCCAGGTAACGTTCAATCTCTGAGTCGGAATCTTCACTTACCATAATAGGGTTAGGGTTGACAGATGCTTTTGGTTTATTTCTTGCCATGCGAGAGATTAACCGAGCATTTTTCTTGCCTTTAGAATTGGCAGAGGGTTTGGCTTTAGGCATTTTAGCCACAGGTTTAGAATTTTCCATATCCTGGGTAATAGAATTGGGTAGGCCAATAGGAGAATCGGGTAGGGGTTTAGGCAACAGAGCACAGTAAGGCATAGGGGGTACTGATTTGCACTCACTCACCATAGGTTTGTCAACCTATGGTGGGCTCGAGTCTGCAAAATCATTGTGTTTAAGAAAATCCTCCCAACAGTCACGGTGTAACCCCAACTTACAAACTACAAGCATTTTAATCAACCCAAAATGAAAAAGACTGGTATCGGACTGGTTTCGTTTGTACCTTTTAGACATTTTAAACAAACTCCTATGCAAGTAGTAAGGCATGTTGAGCTCATAGCCCATGAACACCATCAGTAGCCGCAGGTGGTACAAGAAAATGAAACCATACCTGCCCTCGCAGGTAACGAACTTCTTGGTTACCATGAGCAAGTCGTGTCAGCGTTGCTTGAGCATATTTTCGGGTAAACCCTTGTCACAAGAACTCACCCTTCGTGACTAGAAGAGTAATGTCCACGGGACATCTTCCACTTTACAATTTTTTAACCATTTATGTCCGACAGCAGGCAGACCGGTAGCCAAATTGAGAAATTGCTCATCAATTTCCAATTGCACGTCCCCAACCTTGGCTCGGCAGCCATCAAAGGTTAACGTGAATTGCCGAGCCACACCAGGGTTATAGCCATCAAAATTTTGTATGAACGGGAGCCATATGAATTCCTCAAGGTCGTTGTAAGCGCCATCGAACATCAACAATGCCTGGCTACCATTGGGTTCTGCCCTTACAACCGGGGCCATGGTGCGGGTGCATGGTAGGGTTTGGATTGAACACAACAATACACAGTAGTAAAAATCGAAAGGATTAACAGTTGCACGCGTTCAAAGGGGAGGCAAATCAATATGCGCGTGTGAAGGTGGTGGGTTAGTTCACCGCCATGCATGACATTAATGGCATAGTACAACACTGTTTAATCAATTATGACACCACTCAAACCACATTAATCGGTTAACACAAGGATTTAAACGGTGGATCGTGATACCAAGGCACCATTGTATCATTTGAAACCATGGATATTCAATATAGAATCAAACCCAAAGTTTATATGCGCCATGTGATAATTCAAACCTTTAAATCCAAAATCCAAATGTTTCACCAGCACGCCATGTATAACTTTAGACTATTGCCACTCGGATATGAAATCAGACTCACTTTTGCATAATCAAAGTTTACAAATCATTACAACAAGAGATTTCATAAAATTGATAGATCAAAAATATTATAACAGTGAGGATCACATCATATAAAACAAGATCAATCATGACCCTATTGAAATCAAAAATAACTCATAACTTAACATGCTCAATGCCATATCAATTAAGTTGCGCGATCAGAGTGATAATAGGCGACTGGACAAAGTTTGAAAAATAAACCAAAGGTAAGTACCCATCAGGATATCAAATAAGCAGATCATGACAGTCCAAATAATGACGGAGGAGTTTTCACGCTTCCGGTCGTGAAAACTAAATTGAAACCAATTTTCAAATGTCGTATGAAATGAAAACATCGTCTCTTTCCAAAATGCGACAATACCTTGACATTCAAGAGACAAAAGGTGTAGGCAGCTTATAAGGGCAATTAAAAAAATTGAATTGGCTGCCAACATGGTTCTATTGCAAGTACTAGTTCTTCAAGTAACAATAATCTCAATGTAACTCGACAAGAAAAAGAGAGAATTGAACGTTTTCACATAAGGGTTGTT
>JZKD02S2007229.1:11915-22156 GCA_000966675.3 Picea glauca | reverse complement strand
CCCCCTCGAAGAGGCTTATTATCTGAAATTATCTCTTTTTCAAGGTGTTGAGTACTTTTTCTGAGGTTTTTCTATGCTATATTGATATTTGGTTCTTAACAATATATGGGTAACATATTTTTGGAAATAATTTCAATTATCATTGAGATAAATTGTCATATATGAATATGATGATGGGAGTCAAAAGGAGGAATGTTGTGTTTATTTAAATAGTTGTGTTATGATTGTTAAAAGCTAAAGGGAGTCACAAAGGGTCCCACCTACTAGTTATTATTTATTTAAAAACCTTTATTATGATTTATTACTTTCCCCCTTAACTAAAAATTTGATTGAGTTTTAGTTAACTTAACTAAAGAAGTAGTTTAACTACTTCAACCAATTCTAATTTGCTTAAAGGAAAAAGTAAATGGAAGAACAAGAGGAGAATAGAAGGAGAAGCATACTAAGGTTTGTTCTTTGATTTTTTGTTGAGATTAGTCAGTTTTCATTCATTCCTTAATTCATTAGAAGACTAATTATTTTTTATGATAGCACGGTCCTATTGTAGACAACAAGATTCAAGGCTGATTTACATCATTCAAACACATAATAGCGTGATCTGATGAACATAAGGAGCAGCTTCAGTCGTACTACAAGCTCACGAGAGAAGACCTGGAGAAGATCACTAAGGACTGGTCCGCAAACCTCCTTATTCCTGTGGAACCTGCAGATATGTCTGGCCCTGGTAGCCTAGATACCATGCATAAAGAACATGATACACTCGGGCTCAATAGAACGAATAAGACCGAAGAGGTCCAAGATTTAAGCAGTGCCTCAGGAAAAACTGCTTCAATATCACCTGACCGAGGGGGTGATGAGGAAGTAGAATAACTAAATGAAAAAGGAGATGAACAGAAGCTAGGAGAAGTTACACCGCCCAGAGATGAGGTTGATCCCTTGAAGAAGAGGAAGGTTTCTCCCCCAAAACCTTCTTCCTGGAAGAAATCGAAAGCCACCATGACCAAGATGAAGACTGTGCTTACTGCCGATGATTTTGACTTCATCATCGCAACTCTAAATGATGCTTCGCTAGAAATCGTGTAGAAATAGGAAGCTAAGAAGGAGGAAATGTATGAAATAATTGAGGTCGAACTCTGTGGGGTACAACAAACCCTTCAATCCAGTTGCGCAGTCTCCACTGCGCCCCTGCCTAGAGTTGGGAGATGAGCCAGCCCAACTCCATCGAATAGTTGATGCATTCGAAGCTCGCCTTCATCGTGCTCAAGAATAAATAGAACAACCCACCCAAGAATTGAATCAAGTGCGAGGAATACTCATAGAACAACACAGATTTGCGAAGCAGGAGAAGGTTTCTCTCTAGTAAAAGTTTGAATAAGAGAAACTCAAGGTGAAAGAAGCAGTCAACAGAGCCCTACGCAACTCGAGGTGAAAGAAGCAGTCAATAGATCCCTCTGCTCTCTGATAGGCTTGAATATACAAGTAGAAGACTGAGTAACACATCAAGTAGAGAATCTCGCAGAAGCCATCCAGCAGCTATAGCAACGAATCACAAACTTAGAGATCTACACAGTGCCCAACACCCCGCAGGATGTGAGGGACCAAAGAGAAGAAACTACTTGAAGCGCAATTGAGAAAATAAAGGCCCTTGCCTTGGAATGTAAGAAAATCATTGATCGCAGTGACTAAACCTATGAGAAACTCACTGAGAATATAGAACTAAAGGCACTGGAGTCATAGCTCCAAGAGGCGAAGTATCAAGCAGAAACGATACAGGCATAGTTGAAGTGCCTGTCAGCTATGGAAAGAATAAAGTGATCCCAAGAGAAACACACTACCCAGTAGAAGGTCCACACTATCCAGAGAAAAGTCATGGAAGTGACTCAAAGACTCCAACCTATACAGGATAAGGCTTACCAACTGTTCACAGAGATCGAAGGCCGAGGATTGAAGCTGGAGCAAGTTGTCACTGTAGTTGAACAGTGCCTAGAGGGACCTATCAATGAAGCAGTCATACAAGCGTTCACTAAACAAGAGGTCGTGGTATAGCAACAAGTCAAAGAAACTCGAGCCATACTCAAGGATTCTGAAGTAGAACTAGTTAGATCAGAGTGACTCAGAACTAGTCACAGGTGAGTGTTGGGGGTTTGTTGACCCTTGACCAAGTTTTGAGGATTCTTGGTCATGTTTGACCTATTTTGGGACTTCATCAAGCTATCGAAGACGTTGCACAAGACAAAGCAGATATCATGGGATTTCAGCCCCTTTTAGGGCCCTTTTTGGGATTTGGGATTATGTAACGGGTATGGGAATGTCGGCCCATGGGTTTACCCATGCTTAGGCATATTTTGTAATGTATAAATAGAAATCTAGGAAATGCAAGAAGAGGTAGTTGCAAGTTGTGCTAAGTGATAGGATTGGATCTATGTGATCAAGAACTGTAAGTGCTTTGTGCATACTGTGTGAGACTTGCAGAGCTAAGTGCAAGTGGTTGTAACAGACTATGGAAGGATTTGTGTTGTAACGCAAGGAAGGAGGATCTAGTGAGATGTGCAGGTCTCCTTTCCTCTACAGAGTGGGACCTATATTCTTTGTGCCTATAAGAAGTTTGACCAAAGATAATAAAGAAGAGAAGAGTTGGTGGACGTAGCCCTAAGGTGGGGGTGAACCACATACATGTTGTGTTGCTCTACTTTGTGCGATGTATTGATGTGTTTATATGTTAATGTGATTAGTGCTTTAATATAGATGAATGATCTGTTGATGCTTAGTGCTTCATATTATGGATGGATGTTAGATCATACTGACATACATATTCTTAGTGCTTGACTCTGCTAGATCTTATCTCTTTCGTCGTGCTAAGTGTTGCTAGATGCTAGATCTAGTCGAATACTGTGATTCTTTGTAATTAGGGTTTATCTGTGTTGTAACTGAGACTGGATATTCATGAATGTTAACTGTTGAGTGCTCTTTTAAGTGTTAGAATCACAGATATGTATCCCAGCTAAGGTTGCATACATCTTAGTCATGCAACCACCCTTGTCTCTACCTCGGGTGAGACTTCATCTGCTTCACAGGTGTTGTCGAAAGGGTCGGTAGTTAAGGTTTTTTTGGTGCATTGTTGTAGCATTGAACCCTAGGTCTGCCCCTGTGCCAACAAATGGTTCTTTTGTCAGGACCTGAAACTGTGAATGATAGGAACTAAGGAAAAAGAAGCTTTGTGTTAAGATCCGACCTAAAATTGTGAAAGCTCTGTGCATAAATATGTCACCCTACTATGCAGTATTATACTTGATCTCTGAAGCTTTGTGCCAAGAAGGGTCAGATCCGAAGAAAATAGGTAAGATCTGCAAGATTTGTGATCTGATAAAGGTAAGAATAGTAAAAAAAATTGGATCTGGAAGCTTTGTTCTTCGCTGAAGATAAGAATAGTGGAAAATTGTGTTTCTAAAGTATGGATATAGGTATGTTTGATAAGATTTGTTCTAGCTTGAAAACTAGGGAATTGATAGATGAATGAAGATTTGATATGAGTAGATCTTATAAGAATAGTGAAAGATACGTTATACCTATGCATAGAGAGAATGTTTGGACTAATAAATGGATGCAGGATCTTAGAAAGAATTTTTTGCAGGTTAGCTACCATGATCCTAGTGTGCAGTACAGGAAAGGATGGGGATCAATTAAGAGAAAGAGAGGATTAACCCTTTGTTACAGTTGTAGAAGACCAGGACATCTTGCTAAGGAATGCCCTGGTAGAAGACCTAGTTTCATCTGTTGTAAATCTATGGACCATGAATTTTTGGATTTCCCTAGAATGATTGCTAAGGTTGAAAGGATGAATATGAGACAAGAAGACCATGAGAAAGATCAAGCAACTGAGATTATGGTAGAACCCCAGAAAGAATCAGAAAAGGTATTGCTACAGATGAAAGAAACCCTGAATGACCACCGACATATCATCTTATCAAAGATCTTCAAAGAAAAAGAATGCATTGAAGTAAGAATAGGAGACTTCGAAATTGACTTTTTTCTGGATGAGGAAACACATGTGAATATTATGATAGAAAGAACTTGGAAAATTCTAGGAAATCCTGCTATGATTCCTTCATTGGGTGGAATAGGATTATTCAAAGGAAAGTTTACAACCCTATGTGGAATACTTACCCAGACATCTATGAGTGCCAATAGAAATTCGATAGAGGAAGAATATGAAGTTGTTAAATTTATTGAGAACAACGCTCCATTTGCTATTTTACTAGGAAAACCTTGGATTGAAGGAGATCAATCCAGAAGGAAAGAAGAAGAAATCTTAGAGAAGAAGAAGGAAGAGTTGAAATATTTCATGACTAGGAGGATCGCACACTTGATTAAAGAATGGGAGAACCGAGAAAAGCTATTTAAAACCAGAGACTTGGATGTTGAAGTAGGAAGAACACTAGAAGATTCGCAGAAGACTGAAGTACATATTCTAGATACAGATGAAGTATTACCCCTGATTTCTTGGAAATAATCTCACCATCATGAAGTTACTCTGCCAAAAGAAGATAAGAATCAGAATGGAAAAAGGAATTCCAAGAATAAGCTCACCATAAAGAAGGCTAGAAAACTAAGTAAGAATAAAGCTAAGATCAAAAAGTTACAGAAGGTTCTAGAGGGAACTTTACAGAAGGAAAATTTGCAAAATTGGAACTTCGTCGGGATATCAAAATAGTGTCACATGGAACTTCACCATGACAATGCAATATAGTCATTAAAGATAGTATAATTGTTAGACAGATGGCCCGAACGGGTAGAAAGGCATTTATGATCAGAAATTTCGCCAACGGACCATTGGGACCACGCCATAACGCACAGAACTGAGTTAATGAAGGCTTCTCAACCATTACAAGAGATTCGTTTCCAAGTTATCTATTTATCCCATCGTGCCACGCAACGAGAACACTTTTGCTAACCATGAATTTGAGCCCTCATACTATTTGATTTCACACAATGATCATCGCGTTATTACCATCCATCCCATTGCATTGAGAAGTTACTCTTCGAACCCAAGATATTTAACCATGAGCATGCATGTCGGACGAGCTTAGCACTGCAGAGAAAATTGTCAAAGAATTTCTCATTGACATAATGACTGAAAGAGTAATGTCTACAAGTATTCAAGTGTCATCGAAGAGAGGAGTGCAAGCCTCTCCGTCGAATGCTTGTGGAACCAGATCATCCTGACCATCAATAGAAAAGAGAACCAAACACAAAGATGACCTAGCCAATGTGAATTTGATCACGTCCATATTGCCCAATTACATCCCGCCTCTGGCCAGTGCGGTGAGTCGAGATAGTGTGCCAAGAGATTTTGAGTACTCCATGATTATTGCATACCTCCTGAAGGGGATACGTGCAGTTCAAGCGCAGCAGGACAAGATCATAGCATTGAAGTTCCATGACTTCAACCTCGGAGATCGCAAGAACTACAGTATGCTCTCCCTATATAAATACCTGACCAGGACGAAGGGTAATAACTCAAAGATAATCCCCTAGTCATGGATGATGAACCTCATGCAGTCCACTCTATTAAATTTCATGAATATCCCACACTTCGGAAGGACCAGGAAGTGAACGTCTATGTCAAGCTATTACTTTCATGTTACCATGGCAGTTACTTATGACTAGACCACCATATTACAGTCAATCCGACATTGATCCATAGGATCATGAGATTAAGTATGCAAGGACCTGACAAATAGGATTTTTGTCCAGGAAAAGCCACAGATCGCGCGCTAGCACAAAAGATCAAGGACACATACAACGATGTTGAAAAGGGAATGCGAGGCTACAAGGTGGCCTCCATCCAAAATGGCACAGTGCGTATAGCCTTTCATCTCATAGTCGAAAAGTTAGTAAGGAAGAATAGACCTACGTAGGTCATAGGCTTTGTCGTTGACCTCACAGGGAAGTGCATGGAAGGATTACAGATGAACTGGGTGAAGTACCTAGCTAATAAGTTGGAACTAGACTATCGCAAAGCACAAGATCAGGGATATGAGTTTCACTTTAGCTGGCTCCTGATCTTCATCACCTTTGTTTCCTAGGAGATGCTGGAAGGTTCAACCTTCCTGAATATTGAACCATTCGAAAGGCTTGCTGTGAAGTTCACTACCCTTTGGTACTCGAGTGATATGAACAAACAGTGGTAGTCAAACGTTATTTTTCACACCTATTACCTTCAGCTGAAGAGAGTCATTAAAGCTGAACCATGCATGAATCCAAACACCATATAGAGATTCCAACCCTTGATGAAGTTCTGCGTAGATCGGCACTTCATATACATAACAGCGTGAGCTGATGAACATAAGGAGAAGCTTCAGTCATACTACAAGCTCATGGAAGAATACCTAGAGGAGATCACTAAGGACTGGTCTGCAGACCTCCTTATTTCCATAGACCCTACAGAGATGTCTGACCCTAACAGCCCAGAGACAATGCATAAAGAACATGATACACTCGGGCCCAGTAGAACGAAGAAGACCAAAGAGGTCCAAGATTTAAGCAATGCCTTAGGAAAGACTACTTTAGTATCACCTGACCGAGGGGGTGATGACAAAGTAGAAGAACTAAATGACAAAGGATATGAACAGAAGTCAGGCAAAGTTACACTGCCCAGAGATGAGGTTGATCCCCTGAAGAAGAGGAAGGTTTATCCCCTGAAACCTTTTTCCCATAAGAAATCGAAAGCCATCATGACTAAGATGAAGACTGTGCTTACTGTYGATGATTTTGACTTTATCATCGCAGCTCTAAATGATGCTTCACTAGAAATTGTGGAGAAACGAGAAGCTAAGAAGGAGGAAATGTATGAAAGAATTGAGGTCAAACTCCGAGGAGTACATCAGGCCCTTCAGTCCAGTTGTGTAGTATCCATTGCGCCCCTGCCATCAAGAGAACCAGAGTYGGGAGATGAGTCARCCCAACTCCACTGAATAGYTGATGTGGTCGAAGCTCGCCTTTGTTGCGYTAAGAAGAAATAGAACAAGCCACCCAGATCTGATAAKAATAGTGAAATATATGTTATACCTATGCATAGAGAGAATTTTTGGACTAACAAATGGATGCARGATCCTAGAAAGAATTTTTTGCAGGTTAGCTACCATGATCCTAGTGCACAGTACAGGAAAGGTTGGGGATAATTTAAGAGAAAGAGAGGATTAACCCTTTGTTACAGCTGCAGAAGACCAGGACATCTTACTAAGAAATGCCTTGGTAGAAGACCTAGTTGCATATGTCGTAAATCTATGGACCATGAAGTTTTGGATTTCCCTAGAATGATTGCTAAGGTTGAAAGGATGAATATGAGACAAGAAGACCATGAGAAAGATCAAGCAACTGAGATTATGGTAGAACCCCAGAAAGAATCAGAAAAGGTATTGCTACAGATGAAAGAAACCCTGAATGACCACCGACATATCATCTTATCAAAGATCTTCAAAGAAAAAGAATGCATTGAAGTAAGAATAGGAGACTTCGAAATTGACTTTTTTCTGGATGAGGAAACACATGTGAATATTATGATAGAAAGAACTTGGAAAATTCTAGGAAATCCTGCTATGATTCCTTCATTGGGTGGAATAGGATTATTCAAAGGAAAGTTTACAACCCTATGTGGAATACTTACCCAGACATCTATGAGTGCCAATAGAAATTCGATAGAGGAAGAATATGAAGTTGTTAAATTTATTGAGAACAACGCTCCATTTGCTATTTTACTAGGAAAACCTTGGATTGAAGGAGATCAATCCAGAAGGAAAGAAGAAGAAATCTTAGAGAAGAAGAAGGAAGAGTTGAAATATTTCATGACTAGGAGGATCGCACACTTGATTAAAGAATGGGAGAACCGAGAAAAGCTATTTAAAACCAGAGACTTGGATGTTGAAGTAGGAAGAACACTAGAAGATTCGCAGAAGACTGAAGTACATATTCTAGATACAGATGAAGTATTACCCCTGATTTCTTGGAAATAATCTCACCATCATGAAGTTACTCTGCCAAAAGAAGATAAGAATCAGAATGGAAAAAGGAATTCCAAGAATAAGCTCACCATAAAGAAGGCTAGAAAACTAAGTAAGAATAAAGCTAAGATCAAAAAGTTACAGAAGGTTCTAGAGGGAACTTTACAGAAGGAAAATTTGCAAAATTGGAACTTCGTCGGGATATCAAAATAGTGTCACATGGAACTTCACCATGACAATGCAATATAGTCATTAAAGATAGTATAATTGTTAGACAGATGGCCCGAACGGGTAGAAAGGCATTTATGATCAGAAATTTCGCCAACGGACCATTGGGACCACGCCATAACGCACAGAACTGAGTTAATGAAGGCTTCTCAACCATTACAAGAGATTCGTTTCCAAGTTATCTATTTATCCCATCGTGCCACGCAACGAGAACACTTTTGCTAACCATGAATTTGAGCCCTCATACTATTTGATTTCACACAATGATCATCGCGTTATTACCATCCATCCCATTGCATTGAGAAGTTACTCTTCGAACCCAAGATATTTAACCATGAGCATGCATGTCGGACGAGCTTAGCACTGCAGAGAAAATTGTCAAAGAATTTCTCATTGACATAATGACTGAAAGAGTAATGTCTACAAGTATTCAAGTGTCATCGAAGAGAGGAGTGCAAGCCTCTCCGTCGAATGCTTGTGGAACCAGATCATCCTGACCATCAATAGAAAAGAGAACCAAACACAAAGATGACCTAGCCAATGTGAATTTGATCACGTCCATATTGCCCAATTACATCCCGCCTCTGGCCAGTGCGGTGAGTCGAGATAGTGTGCCAAGAGATTTTGAGTACTCCATGATTATTGCATACCTCCTGAAGGGGATACGTGCAGTTCAAGCGCAGCAGGACAAGATCATAGCATTGAAGTTCCATGACTTCAACCTCGGAGATCGCAAGAACTACAGTATGCTCTCCCTATATAAATACCTGACCAGGACGAAGGGTAATAACTCAAAGATAATCCCCTAGTCATGGATGATGAACCTCATGCAGTCCACTCTATTAAATTTCATGAATATCCCACACTTCGGAAGGACCAGGAAGTGAACGTCTATGTCAAGCTATTACTTTCATGTTACCATGGCAGTTACTTATGACTAGACCACCATATTACAGTCAATCCGACATTGATCCATAGGATCACGAGATTAAGTATGCAAGGACCTGACAAATAGAATTTTTGTCCAGGAAAAGCCACAGATCGCGCGCTAGCACAAAAGATCAAGGACACATACAACAATGTTGAAAAGGGAATGCGAGGCTACAAAGTGGCCTCCATCCAAAATGGCACAGTGCGTATAGCCTTTCATCTCATAGTCAAAAAGTTAGTAAGGAAGAATAGACCTACGTAGGTCATAGGCTTTGTCGTTGACCTCACAGGGAAGTGCATGGAAGGATTACAGATGAACTGGGTGAAGTACCTATCTAATAAGTTGGAACTAGACTATCGCAAAGCACAAGATCAGGGATATGAGTTTCACTTTAGCTGGCTCCTGATCTTCATCACCTTTGTTTCCTGGGAGATGCTGGAAGGTGCAACCTTCCCGAATATTGAACCATTCGAAAGGCTTGCTGCGAAGTTCACTACCCTTTGGTACTCGAGTGATATGAACAAACAGTGGCAGTCAAACGTTATTTTTCACACCTATTACCTTCAGCTGAAGAGAGTCATTAAAGTTGAACCATGCATGAATCTGAACACCATATAGAGATTCCAACCCTTGATGAAGTTCTGCGTAGATCGGCACTTCATCTACATAACAGCGTGAGCTGATGAACATAAGGAGAAGCTTCAGTCATACTACAAGCTCATGGAAGAATACCTAGAGGAGATCACTAAGGACTGGTCTGCAGACCTCCTTATTTCCACAGACCCTGCAGATATGTCTGACCCTAACAGCCCAGAGACAACGCATAAAGAACATGATACACTCAGGCCCAGCAAAACGAAGAAGACCAAAGAGGTCCAAGATTTAAGCAGTGCCTTAGGAAAGACTACTTTAGTATCACCTGACCGAGGGGGTGATGACAAAGTAGAAGAACTAAATGACAAAGGAGATGAACAGAAGTCAGGCAAAGTTACACTGCCCAGAGATGAGGTTGATCCCCTGAAGAAGAGGAAGGTTTATCCCCTGAAACCTTTTTCCCATAAGAAATCGAAAGCCATCATGAC
>JZKD02S2007218.1:30900-58969 GCA_000966675.3 Picea glauca | reverse complement strand
AATGTGGGTTGTGGGTTAGGCTAAGGGGGTTTTTCTAAGTTGGAAAATGTTTTCCTAACTTAGGAAAGGCTATTGGGACACTTTTCCCACACTCTCTCATGACTTTTACAAAATTTGGCTATTCTAATTAAGCCAATTACATGCTGATTTTTGACTGACTTTGACTCCTCATGGACAAAGACCTAGCAAAACTTGTCCAAATGAGCTAAAACTTGGTCCAAGGGTGTAGGGGTGTATGAACCATTTGATTTGAGTACTCATACCCCTATTCAAAATAGCCAAGGACCATTTTTTTACATTTTACACCGAAAATAATTAAAAAATTCTAATCAAAACTTAATGGAATTTCGCGAGACTCTAGGACATGTCTAACATGGTCATTTACAACACTCCTAGACCTTAGTTACATAGGGCTCGACCATTAGAACGCCTTTCACTACTTTGGAGAAATTATTGTGGGGAGTGAAAAACTTAAGGGAAATTAATAAGGCTGAAAAGCCCAATTAATAACCTGAGGATAAAAAACACTCAGTGAAATGAACTCTCATAATGAAGAAATCCTAATGCAACCGACTTAAACTATGATCCATGTAGACCTATTACATTATTATCCCACGCAGGGGAGCGGAAATTCCAATTACAACAAAACACTGAAGGTCAAAACTGCCTTGTAGAACCAACAAGTCTTCAACTTGGTAGCACCATTAGGTGCATATCTTCATGGCACATGGAGTTGACCCCCTAGTTGAATAGGTGGTCAACAAAGCCCACTGTCACCTCGACTTGAACTTCTTCCGTCTAGGCTTACTCCTAGGGAAGCCAAGGAGGGTAGACCCTAGTTACTATGTGAGTTAAAAGATTAATTCTAGGAGTTAATTTTAATTAGTTAAAGGTTGGGGGGAATCTAACCTATATGAGAGACAAACAATGCAAGTGCAAATCTTTCAATGCAAAGTCAAGCCTTTCCCGAAGACAACTAAGACTAGTGCCTAAGGTTGGTCAAAGGGGTCAACTAAAGTTACAACAATAGATTAGAAATAAAAACTTTACAAAAGTTTACAATTAGATAGATACAAGAAATGCTTTACAAAACTTACAATTGGACTAGATACAAACAACTATCAATAAGAATGAGAATGCAAAGAATTAGTAGATGATACAACAATATACAATTATTGACAAAGAAAGAAACAAACACTAATTAGATCTAACTTGAAGCAACAATGAACTAACTTGATTTGATTGTGCAGGGAAGGAAAAGATAACTCAAGATAGCATCCACAACACAACACAACAATTCAACAAACCCAAACAATGAAGTGCCCCACAAGGTGCGCAACTTCAAGGGGTTATTCAATGGCTCCAATACACAACTTAAAAAGATGAAGAACCAACAAAATAGCTTCCATGGGCTAAAAGTGCGCAACTCAAAGAGGAAGGAGATAAAGCATGAAAAGAAGCCTCCAAGGGAAAAAGATGCACAACTTCTAGTTTACTAGTTAACCATCCACAAGTGCTCAATAAAAATGCATGAAAAATAACTTGAAGTGAAACGCTTGCATAAATTATAGAGCATAAACCATGAAAAGATTGTGAAATTAGCCCAAGGTTGATGTAGATAAATTTTAGGATTAATTAGGTTGGTTAAGTGAAGTGTGAATCCTAAAACAATGTGACTTCCCTAAAACTCTCCCCGCTTATACCAAAAAGACTGTTGGGTGCTCAATAAGTAAGGCAAACAAAGCCTTACCCTAGCTTCACAGGTCAATCCGGGGAACAAAAGTACTCAAACAAGGGGGACACCTAGTGCCGTGAGACCATCCCTGATCTAGCACCCCAAGTTCTTTCCTTAAGTCCCTTTTTTGATAGCAAAGTTGGGACAATTATTAGGTTCTCTAATTAACTAGTTTAATTGAAGCCTCTAAGGTAAATTGAGCCTTAAGAATTAGTTGAGTTAAGTTGAGTGCTTGCAATGTAATGTGCTTGGAAATAAATTACAAGAAAATAATGATGCTTGAATGTACAAGTGCTTGAAAGTAAAAGTGCTTGTAAGCAAAGTAAAGGAAATTGCTTGAACTTGAAAAGAGATTAAGTGATTGAACTTGAAAGTAAAACAAATATTTGGAAAGAAAAGAATTGCTTGAAAACCACAAGTAAGTTACTATGCCTCCACGGTTTAAACAAAGAAATGAAATGAGCTTCTAAGATCTAAAGATAAATCATAAAGTACAATCACTAGAAGTAATCAACCATCAACTAATTACCTAGCCTTACGATTTAGGATGGTTGTCTTCGGCAAACACTATTCTAGGTGTAGGCAAACAAATAAAGAATTAAAGAACTTGGAAATAAAATAATCCTAGCCACACAACCTTGTCTTACGGACAAGTGGGGCAAACTAGAAATGAAAAGACAATGCTGAAAATAAAACTTATGAACTAGCCTTAGGATTTTGCATGGTTGGCTTGGCCAAACTCTTTGCAAGGTGTAGGCAAACTAAGAAAAGAAATTGCAGAAATTTTAAATGCTTGAGAAATGTAAGCCCTAGAGGCTCTCTTGGGGTTTGCTTACAATGAATAGAAGAGGAAAAAGAAAGGAGTATTCAATACCCTTGCTTGGAGAGTCGATACTTGACTTGTAGATGTTCCAAATGGGCTGTAGATCTCTCTTTTTGATGAAAACCTGCAGAAAATCAGCAAACAAAAGCTTGCTGGAAATGCTACAAAAAACACCATATATCTTAAAAAAAATTCTGTTAGTAAAAACCAGAAATTTTTAACAATGTGGACAGCATATAATATGTTGAAAGAGAGCTATTTCATAGCAGAAAATGTACCCCAAAATGTTAGAGGAAATAGAAAGATAAAATCATAAATTTTTAGAGGATTTTAAGTGGGTGAAGGGATAAATTTCCAGATCTGAAATTTATTCTTATCAACCCTTAGTAACCTGCAAATACAAGAGAGTAAGCTACAAGACGAGCAAGGGGGTGAGTAGATCCAAGAATATCAACAAAATACTTAGCTAAAATTAGGAAACTACTTCACATAAGACCTATGACAATACTATCATAGATCTATCCAAGCAAAATACTTTGCTTGGACACCCTACACTAAATCTATAAGCAAAAACTCAAAATAATCACAATACAAGTTACCTCCAATGTAGATCCAAAGCAAAGCAACAAGAAGACTCCCAATGCCAATGTTTTCCTCCAAAGATTTATTTATTAGAAGCAAGCTTGAGTAAATACTTGCCACAAGTTTGAGAAAAGAATGAGAGACCAAGAAAGAATGAGAGAGAAGAGTGGGAGAGAATGGAGAGGAGAGGATAAATTTGGGTAGAGTAACCTTGCAATGAGAATAGATGTGTGAAATGAGGGAGGGGAGGCCTTTATTTATACTTGGGAGCCAAGAGTTACCCCTCTTGGATGAGTTACAAGTGTCACACATCCAAGAGAAATAGCCAAAGTCAAGGAAAAGTCATTTTTAGGGTTTTGGTAAGTTAGGGTTTAAGGGTTGAGTGAGGAAAGGGGAAAACACTATTTCCTATGGTCAAACATTAAGTTAGACACCAAGGAGGGCGAATTTAGGGTTTAGGTGGCTTTTTTCACTTAAACTTTTTAATTCCCACATGTCAATTAGCTAGGGAACACCATTTTAAGTTGTTGGCTAAGCAAGGGGGGGTCTTTTAAGTGGAAAATTACTTTTCCAACTTAGGAAAAAGGTTAGGAAACTTTTCCCACTCTCTCTCAAACCTTTTTGCTTCATTATTACAAAAAANTGTAGAACCAACAAGTCTTCAACTTGGTAGCACCATTAGGTGCATATCTTCATGGCACATGGAGTTGACCCCCTAGTTGAATAGGTGGTCAACAAAGCCCACTGTCACCTCGACTTGAACTTCTTCCGTCTAGGCTTACTCCTAGGGAAGCCAAGGAGGGTAGACCCTAGTTACTATGTGAGTTAAAAGATTAATTCTAGGAGTTAATTTTAATTAGTTAAAGGTTGGGGGGAATCTAACCTATATGAGAGACAAACAATGCAAGTGCAAATCTTTCAATGCAAAGTCAAGCCTTTCCCGAAGACAACTAAGACTAGTGCCTAAGGTTGGTCAAAGGGGTCAACTAAAGTTACAACAATAGATTAGAAATAAAAACTTTACAAAAGTTTACAATTAGATAGATACAAGAAATGCTTTACAAAACTTACAATTGGACTAGATACAAACAACTATCAATAAGAATGAGAATGCAAAGAATTAGTAGATGATACAACAATATACAATTATTGACAAAGAAAGAAACAAACACTAATTAGATCTAACTTGAAGCAACAATGAACTAACTTGATTTGATTGTGCAGGGAAGGAAAAGATAACTCAAGATAGCATCCACAACACAACACAACAATTCAACAAACCCAAACAATGAAGTGCCCCACAAGGTGCGCAACTTCAAGGGGTTATTCAATGGCTCCAATACACAACTTAAAAAGATGAAGAACCAACAAAAGAGCCTCCATGGGCTTAAAGTGCGCAACTCAAAGAGGAAGGAGATAAAGCATGAAAAAAAGCCTCCAAGGGAAAAAGATGCACAACTTCTAGTTTACTAGTTAACCATCCACAAGTGCTCAATAAAAATGCATGAAAAATAACTTGAAGTGAAACGCTTGCATAAATTGTAGAGCATAAACCATGAAAAGATTGTGAAATTAGCCCAAGGTTGATGTAGATAAATTTTAGGATTAATTAGGTTGGTTAAGTGAAGTGTGAATCCTAAAACGATGTGACTTCCCTAAAACTCTCCCTGCTTATACCAAAAAGACTACTGGGTGCTCAATAAGTAAGGCAAACAAGGCCTTACCCTAGCTCCACAGGTCAATCCGGGGAACAAAAGTACTCAAACAAGGGGGACACCTAGTGCCGTGAGACCATCCCTGATCTAGCACCCCAAGTTCTTTCCTTAAGTCCCTTTTTTGATAGCAAAGTTGGGACAATTATTAGGTTCTCTAATTAACTAGTTTAATTGAAGCCTCTAAGGTAAATTGAGCCTTAAGAATTAGTTGAGTTAAGTTGAGTGCTTGCAATGTAATGTGCTTGGAAATAAATTACAAGAAAATAATGATGCTTGAATGTACAAGTGCTTGAAAGTAAAAGTGCTTGTAAGCAAAGTAAAGGAAATTGCTTGAACTTGAAAAGAGATTAAGTGATTGAACTTGAAAGTAAAACAAATATTTGGAAAGAAAAGAATTGCTTGAAAACCACAAGTAAGTTACTATGCCTCCACGGTTTAAACAAAGAAATGAAATGAGCTTCTAAGATCTAAAGATAAATCATAAAGTACAATCACTAGAAGTAATCAACCATCAACTAATTACCTAGCCTTACGATTTAGGATGGTTGTCTTCGGCAAACACTATTCTAGGTGTAGGCAAACAAATAAAGAATTAAAGAACTTGGAAATAAAATAATCCTAGCCACACAACCTTGTCTTACGGACAAGTGGGGCAAACTAGAAATGAAAAGACAATGCTGAAAATAAAACTTATGAACTAGCCTTAGGATTTTGCATGGTTGGCTTGGCCAAACTCTTTGCAAGGTGTAGGCAAACTAAGAAAAGAAATTGCAGAAATTTTAAATGCTTGAGAAATGTAAGCCCTAGAGGCTCTCTTGGGGTTTGCTTACAATGAATAGAAGAGGAAAAAGAAAGGAGTATTCAATACCCTTGCTTGGAGAGTCGATACTTGACTTGTAGATGTTCCAAATGGGCTGTAGATCTCTCTTTTTGATGAAAACCTGCAGAAAATCAGCAAACAAAAGCTTGCTGGAAATGCTACAAAAAACACCATATATCTTAAAAAAAATTCTGTTAGTAAAAACCAGAAATTTTTAACAATGTGGACAGCATATAATATGTTGAAAGAGAGCTATTTCATAGCAGAAAATGTACCCCAAAATGTTAGAGGAAATAGAAAGATAAAATCATAAATTTTTAGAGGATTTTAAGTGGGTGAAGGGATAAATTTCCAGATCTGAAATTTATTCTTATCAACCCTTAGTAACCTGCAAATACAAGAGAGTAAGCTACAAGACGAGCAAGGGGGTGAGTAGATCCAAGAATATCAACAAAATACTTAGCTAAAATTAGGAAACTACTTCACATAAGACCTATGACAATACTATCATAGATCTATCCAAGCAAAATACTTTGCTTGGACACCCTACACTAAATCTATAAGCAAAAACTCAAAATAATCACAATACAAGTTACCTCCAATGTAGATCCAAAGCAAAGCAACAAGAAGACTCCCAATGCCAATGTTTTCCTCCAAAGATTTATTTATTAGAAGCAAGCTTGAGTAAATACTTGCCACAAGTTTGAGAAAAGAATGAGAGACCAAGAAAGAATGAGAGAGAAGAGTGGGAGAGAATGGAGAGGAGAGGATAAATTTGGGTAGAGTAACCTTGCAATGAGAATAGATGTGTGAAATGAGGGAGGGGAGGCCTTTATTTATACTTGGGAGCCAAGAGTTACCCCTCTTGGATGAGTTACAAGTGTCACACATCCAAGAGAAATAGCCAAAGTCAAGGAAAAGTCATTTTTAGGGTTTTGGTAAGTTAGGGTTTAAGGGTTGAGTGAGGAAAGGGGAAAACACTATTTCCTATGGTCAAACATTAAGTTAGACACCAAGGAGGGCGAATTTAGGGTTTAGGTGGCTTTTTTCACTTAAACTTTTTAATTCCCACATGTCAATTAGCTAGGGAACACCATTTTAAGTTGTTGGCTAAGCAAGGGGGGGTCTTTTAAGTGGAAAATTACTTTTCCAACTTAGGAAAAAGGTTAGGAAACTTTTCCCACTCTCTCTCAAACCTTTTTGCTTCATTATTACAAAAAATTGACATTTTGACTTTGTCAATTAAGCAATTAAATTGCTGACTCAAGACTGAGTTTGACTCCTCATGGACAATGACCTAGCAAAACTTGTCCAATTGAGCTGAAACTTGGTCCAAGGGTGTAGGGGGTCTCATTCCATTTCTTTTGAGTACAAATACCCCTATCAAAAATCCCAAGGACCTAGTTTTTACATTTTTAGATAAAAAATAATTAAAATTACCATTAAATGAGTAATTTAAACAAATTAAAAAAAACTACTTAGACTCGACGAAATTCCACAAGATTCTAGAAGATGTCTAGCATGGTCATTTACAATATTCCTAAACCCTAGTCACCCATAGGGTTCAATCATTAGAACACCTTTCACCACTTTGGAGGATTATTGTGGGAGTGAAAAACTCAAAGGAAATTAATAACCCGAGGAATTAAAACACTCTATGAAAGGACTTCTCTAATGATAAAGTCCTAGGCAACTAACTTAAACTATGATCCATGTAGACCCCTTACATTATTATCCCACCCAGGGGAGCGACAATTCCAATTACAAAAAGAAGTGCTGGAGGCCAAAACTGCCTTGTAGAACCAACAAGTCTTCAACTTGGTAGCACCATCAGGTGCATATCTTCATGGTACATGGAGTTGAACCCCTAGTCGAAATAAGTGGTCAACAGACCTTTTCCCTCCCAAGTGTCTTTTCACCTTCCCCAACCCTAAATCCAAAGGCCAAGATCTAATCTTGCCTTTACAAGATCAAGGGTCATGATTCATTCCCTAAAAAATAAATCACTTAAAATATTAAAGTACATTTCACTTTATTACATAAGTGCACTTTATGAAATAAAGTCACTTTAATATTAGAAGGTACACTTCATTAAAAAGTCACTTTAATAAAAGAACCACTTTACAACTTTATAAAAACCCATTACAAAGTTAAGTGCCTAGTAGTGTAGGTACAAGGTAACTTCCGCATACAAGACACACATTCAGAGTACTTCCCGAGCTAAAAAGCTAACAGTGTCTATCTACCTCTGTTTAGGAAGGGAAAACTGCTAGCAATGGGCTTTTAACCGAATTTGGGGACATAAGACTTCGACCTCGGTGTTGGTTGGAAAATCCTCAAGGGATTGCCCAAGGACCAAATCTGCAGATGTAGAGTCGGGACAGATTCTACGGGACTATTCCAGTCCTGTTGATACCTCGAAATTACCTTTTTCCTGACTGTGGAATCTGAGTCTTGTAGATGAAGGGTGCTTCCTTCAAACCATTTTCCTGAGTGGCCGCATGTTCAAGTTTGCGGCCTTAACCAAATCCTGGAAAGATTTAAGAGTGTGGCCCTCAAGGCTTGCCAAAGTCCCATATGACCAGGACCCTGGAACCTTGCTCTATGCTCAAAGGGAGCTAAGCTTTTTGAGCTCAAGACTTCGGAGGTCCGGAGCTCCGGGATGTTGAAACCTCACAACATTCCACTCCTACTGAAGGTAACCTGTCGGAACGGTAATCGAACGGTTTGACTGACAACTGGTGGTCTCTTACCCGTTATTGTGGGATACGTCTCGTCATTAAACTTTGACCAACTTTTCAGTTGCAAAGTAACGTGAGCCATAGATCTAAGGATCTTCGGGATCTTTCCTGATCGTTGGATATACCTTATGGTCAAATTCGTTGTTGACTCACTCCGGGAGTTAAAAGGCGTTAAACGGTCAGAATTCTCGAATGTCGAACTCGCGAAGTAACGTGAGCCGTAGATCTAACGATCCTTTGAGATCTCTCTCAACTGTTAGATCGAGCTTAGTGGAAGGATAGGGTAAGCGATAATGTTGACCGACAACAGGCAGTCGTATCCCCTTTATGACCTTTTCGGTAGATAACCCTTCGAGACTTCAATGGGCTAAGACCTGTAAGGGACGCGAGGCTGTGAAATCTCGAAGTGGCGAAATCTTGCCAACCGTTAGATCGAGGGGAGGAATTCAGAGACATAGTGAGTCGTTGATCTATGGATCCGTTGGGGGCCCTTCCCCATCGTTCAATCAACTAGTGGAAGGACAACGTGAGTACTTCAGTGAAGTCTTATTTCGGGAGTCCGAAACTTCGGAACTCCGGGACTTTGGGGCTCCAGTAGATTTGACATGTTGGTGCACAGGCCAAACGCCGAAGCGTCGAAGGCCGGAGTACGTGGTGGGAGTTCTAGAACTTCGGAACTCCGGGACTCTAGGACTCTAGGAGATGTGAGGATATAGATCAACGACGCCGGAGCTCCAAAGCGCCGAAGTGCCTGTTATCCCCTAGCTTAGGGATAACTAAGGAGATCATGTCTCGAGGCCCACAGATCTTAGACATGGAATACCGAGAGCCAGATGACTTAAGCATGGTCCTGGAGGGCCCCTCTTTTCTTCAGTGCAGTCCACGTATCACCAACAACAGTATCCATCACACCAGCCTGGTTCTGAAGTAGCAGTGAGTCTTGCTCCATAAGGTAATGATTCCGGGTGTCATGGTATGTATCACTCTCCAATTGACATAACAAATAAAAAAGATGCTTTCATGAAATCTTATCAACCAATAAACCACCAAAAGTTTCAAAGATTAAAGTTTAAAAAAAAAGACATAGATACAAGGATGCCTTATCGTCATCCTAATTATAATAATCGTCGTATTATTCAATGAACTAACCAAAGACGAATTCAATATGAGAATCTAAGTGAAGATCCTATTATATTTAAGAGAAGTGCATGTGTGGAATCTAATCATTTCCCAAATCACAAAAATCATTGCCATACAGTTTTGCAGAAAATTGAATTAGGGTGGTCTGACCCCTTTACAATACGACAATTTTGCTCGACTCTTCGTAACTCATATCATCTCGTATCGTCAACCATCACAACTTCAAGAATAGAGAATCATGAGAAAGCATTACAAGCCATAACAATACGACAATTTTGCTCGACTCTTCGTAACTCATATCATCTCGTATCGTCAACCATCACAACTTCAAGAATAGAGAATCATGAGAAAGCATTACAAGCCATAATAAAGACATAAGCGTGTTTGTAAAATGCTTTGAGGACAAAACATCTTTGAAGGGATAGGCAATGTAATGAGCATGAATATACAAATAAACATTATTAAATAATAATAATAATAATAAATGAAGTGACACATCCCAACTAAAAGACATGGTCCATCAACCATCATGACTAGTCAATGTGTATAAGTATACCATCACATGGCATTATATCATCAATCTATCTTATTCATTATTAAATATATATTATTTATCCTATATGGATTTCAACTATTTTTCATTCTTATGTTGGATATTCCTCAGTAAATGAACTATTGTTCATTTCAATATTTGCCTGCCGCTGCCAGAAATAAAAAATAATCTGGTNCACAGGTCAATCCGGGGAACAAAAGTACTCAAACAAGGGGGACACCTAGTGCCGTGAGACCATCCCTGATCTAGCACCCCAAGTTCTTTCCTTAAGTCCCTTTTTTGATAGCAAAGTTGGGACAATTATTAGGTTCTCTAATTAACTAGTTTAATTGAAGCCTCTAAGGTAAATTGAGCCTTAAGAATTAGTTGAGTTAAGTTGAGTGCTTGCAATGTAATGTGCTTGGAAATAAATTACAAGAAAATAATGATGCTTGAATGTACAAGTGCTTGAAAGTAAAAGTGCTTGTAAGCAAAGTAAAGGAAATTGCTTGAACTTGAAAAGAGATTAAGTGATTGAACTTGAAAGTAAAACAAATATTTGGAAAGAAAAGAATTGCTTGAAAACCACAAGTAAGTTACTATGCCTCCACGGTTTAAACAAAGAAATGAAATGAGCTTCTAAGATCTAAAGATAAATCATAAAGTACAATCACTAGAAGTAATCAACCATCAACTAATTACCTAGCCTTACGATTTAGGATGGTTGTCTTCGGCAAACACTATTCTAGGTGTAGGCAAACAAATAAAGAATTAAAGAACTTGGAAATAAAATAATCCTAGCCACACAACCTTGTCTTACGGACAAGTGGGGCAAACTAGAAATGAAAAGACAATGCTGAAAATAAAACTTATGAACTAGCCTTAGGATTTTGCATGGTTGGCTTGGCCAAACTCTTTGCAAGGTGTAGGCAAACTAAGAAAAGAAATTGCAGAAATTTTAAATGCTTGAGAAATGTAAGCCCTAGAGGCTCTCTTGGGGTTTGCTTACAATGAATAGAAGAGGAAAAAGAAAGGAGTATTCAATACCCTTGCTTGGAGAGTCGATACTTGACTTGTAGATGTTCCAAATGGGCTGTAGATCTCTCTTTTTGATGAAAACCTGCAGAAAATCAGCAAACAAAAGCTTGCTGGAAATGCTACAAAAAACACCATATATCTTAAAAAAAATTCTGTTAGTAAAAACCAGAAATTTTTAACAATGTGGACAGCATATAATATGTTGAAAGAGAGCTATTTCATAGCAGAAAATGTACCCCAAAATGTTAGAGGAAATAGAAAGATAAAATCATAAATTTTTAGAGGATTTTAAGTGGGTGAAGGGATAAATTTCCAGATCTGAAATTTATTCTTATCAACCCTTAGTAACCTGCAAATACAAGAGAGTAAGCTACAAGACGAGCAAGGGGGTGAGTAGATCCAAGAATATCAACAAAATACTTAGCTAAAATTAGGAAACTACTTCACATAAGACCTATGACAATACTATCATAGATCTATCCAAGCAAAATACTTTGCTTGGACACCCTACACTAAATCTATAAGCAAAAACTCAAAATAATCACAATACAAGTTACCTCCAATGTAGATCCAAAGCAAAGCAACAAGAAGACTCCCAATGCCAATGTTTTCCTCCAAAGATTTATTTATTAGAAGCAAGCTTGAGTAAATACTTGCCACAAGTTTGAGAAAAGAATGAGAGACCAAGAAAGAATGAGAGAGAAGAGTGGGAGAGAATGGAGAGGAGAGGATAAATTTGGGTAGAGTAACCTTGCAATGAGAATAGATGTGTGAAATGAGGGAGGGGAGGCCTTTATTTATACTTGGGAGCCAAGAGTTACCCCTCTTGGATGAGTTACAAGTGTCACACATCCAAGAGAAATAGCCAAAGTCAAGGAAAAGTCATTTTTAGGGTTTTGGTAAGTTAGGGTTTAAGGGTTGAGTGAGGAAAGGGGAAAACACTATTTCCTATGGTCAAACATTAAGTTAGACACCAAGGAGGGCGAATTTAGGGTTTAGGTGGCTTTTTTCACTTAAACTTTTTAATTCCCACATGTCAATTAGCTAGGGAACACCATTTTAAGTTGTTGGCTAAGCAAGGGGGGGTCTTTTAAGTGGAAAATTACTTTTCCAACTTAGGAAAAAGGTTAGGAAACTTTTCCCACTCTCTCTCAAACCTTTTTGCTTCATTATTACAAAAAAATGACATTTTGACTTTGTCAATTAAGCAATTAAATTGCTGACTCAAGACTGACTTTGACTCCTCATGGACAATGACCTAGCAAAACTTGTCCAATTGAGCTAAAACTTGGTCCAAGGGTGTAGGGGGTCTCATTCCATTTCTTTTGAGTACAAATACCCCTATCAAAAATCCCAAGGACCTAGTTTTTACATTTTTACATCAAAAATAATTAAAATTACCATTAAATGGGTAATTTAAACAAATTAAAAAAAACTACTTAGACTCGACGAAATTCCAGAAGACTCTAGAAGATGTCTAGCATGGTCATTTACAATATTCCTAGAGCCTAGTCACCCATAGGGTTCAATCATTAGAACACCTTTCACCACTTTGGAGGATTATTGTGGGAGTGAAAAACTCAAAGGAAATTAATAACTCGAGGAATTAAAACACTTGATGAAAGGACTTCTCTAATGATAAAGTCCTAGGCAACTAACCTAAACTATGATCCATGTAGACCCCTTACATTATTATCCCACGCAGGGGAGCAACAATTCCAATTACAAAAAGAAGTGCTGGAGGCCAAAACTGCCTTGTAGAACCAACAAGTCTTCAACTTGGTAGCACCATCAGGTGCATATTTTCATGGTACACGGAGTTGAACTCCTAGTCAAAATAAGTGGTCAACAGACCTTTTCCCTCCCAAGTGTCTTTTCACCTTCCCCAACCCTAAATCCAAAGGCCAAGATCTAATCTTGCCTTTACAAGATCAAGGGTCATGATTCATTCCCTCAAAAATAAATCACTTAAAATATTAAAGTACATTTCACTTTATTACATAAGTGCACTTTATGAAATAAAGTCACTTTAATATTAGAAGGTACACTTCATTAAAAAGTCACTTTAATAAAAGAACCACTTTACAACTTTATAAAAAACCATTACAAAGTTAAGTGCCTAGTAGTGTAGGTACAAGGTAACTTCCGCATACAAGACACACATTTGGAGTACTTCCTGAGCTAAAAAGCTAACAGTGTCTACCTACCTCTGTTTAGGAAGGGAGAACTGCTAGCAATGGGCTTTTAACCAAATTTGGGGACATAAGACTTCGACCCCGGTGTTGGTTGGAAATCTTCAAGGGATTGCCCAAGGACCAAATCTGCAGATGTAGAGTCGAGACAGACTCTATAGGACTATTCCAGTCCTGTTGATACCTCAAAATTACCTTTTTCCTGACTGTGGAATCTGAGTCTTATAGATGAAGGGCACTTCCTTCAAACCATTTTCCTGAGTGGCCGCAGGTTCAAGTTTGCGGCCTTAACCAAATCCTGGAAAGATTTAAGAGTGTGGCCCTCAAGGCTTGCCAAAGTCCCGTATGATTAGGACCCTGGAACCTTGCTCTACACTCAAAGGGAGCTAAGCTTTTTGAGCTCAGGACTTCGGAGGTCCGGAGCTCTGGGATGTTGAAACCTCACAACATTCCACTCCCACTGAAGGTAACATGTCGGAACGGTAATCGAACGGTTTGACCGACAACTGGCGGTCTCTTACCCGTTATTGTGGGATACGTCTCGTCATTAAACTTTGACCAACTTTTCAGTTGCAAAGTAACGCGAGTTGTAGATCTAAGGATCTTAGGGATCTTTCCTGACCGTTGGATATACCTTATGGTCAAATTCGGTGTTGACTCACTCCGGGAGTTAAAATGCATTAAACGGTCAGAATTCTCGAATGCCGAACTCGCGAAGTAACGCGAGCCGTAGATCTAACGATCCTTTGAGATCTCTCTCAACCGTTAGATCGAGCTTAGTGGAAGGATAGGGTAAGCGATAATGTTGACCGACAACAGGCAGTCGTATCCCCTTTATGACCTTTTCGGTAGATAACCCTTCGAGACTTCAATGGGCTAAGACCTGTAAGGGACGCGAGGCTGTGAAATCTCGAAGTGGCGAAATCTTGCCAACCGTTAGATCGAGGGGAGGAATTCAGAGACATAGTGAGTCGTTGATCTATGGATCCGTTGGGGGCCCTTCCCCATCGTTCAATCAACTAGTGGAAGGACAACGTGAGTACTTCAGTGAAGTCTTATTTCGGGAGTCCGAAACTTCGGAACTCCGGGACTTTGGGGCTCCAGTAGATTTGACATGTTGGTGCACAGGCCAAACGCCGAAGCGTCGAAGGCCGGAGTACGTGGTGGGAGTTCTAGAACTTCGGAACTCCGGGACTCTAGGACTCTAGGAGATGTGAGGATATAGATCAACGACGCCGGAGCTCCAAAGCGCCGAAGTGCCTGTTATCCCCTAGCTTAGGGATAACTAAGGAGATCATGTCTCGAGGCCCACAGATCTTAGACATGGAATACCGAGAGCCAGATGACTTAAGCATGGTCCTGGAGGGCCCCTCTTTTCTTCAGTGCAGTCCACGTATCACCAACAACAGTATCCATCACACCAGCCTGGTTCTGAAGTAGCAGTGAGTCTTGCTCCATAAGGTAATGATTCCGGGTGTCATGGTATGTATCACTCTCCAATTGACATAACAAATAAAAAAGATGCTTTCATGAAATCTTATCAACCAATAAACCACCAAAAGTTTCAAAGATTAAAGTTTAAAAAAAAAGACATAGATACAAGGATGCCTTATCGTCATCCTAATTATAATAATCGTCGTATTATTCAATGAACTAACCAAAGACGAATTCAATATGAGAATCTAAGTGAAGATCCTATTATATTTAAGAGAAGTGCATGTGTGGAATCTAATCATTTCCCAAATCACAAAAATCATTGCCATACAGTTTTGCAGAAAATTGAATTAGGGTGGTCTGACCCCTTTACAATACGACAATTTTGCTCGACTCTTCGTAACTCATATCATCTCGTATCGTCAACCATCACAACTTCAAGAATAGAGAATCATGAGAAAGCATTACAAGCCATAACAATACGACAATTTTGCTCGACTCTTCGTAACTCATATCATCTCGTATCGTCAACCATCACAACTTCAAGAATAGAGAATCATGAGAAAGCATTACAAGCCATAATAAAGACATAAGCGTGTTTGTAAAATGCTTTGAGGACAAAACATCTTTGAAGGGATAGGCAATGTAATGAGCATGAATATACAAATAAACATTATTAAATAATAATAATAATAATAAATGAAGTGACACATCCCAACTAAAAGACATGGTCCATCAACCATCATGACTAGTCAATGTGTATAAGTATACCATCACATGGCATTATATCATCAATCTATCTTATTCATTATTAAATATATATTATTTATCCTATATGGATTTCAACTATTTTTCATTCTTATGTTGGATATTCCTCAGTAAATGAACTATTGTTCATTTCAATATTTGCCTGCCGCTGCCAGAAATAAAAAATAATCTGGTCGGAAATATTTTACTGCTTGAGGAGATGAATTGTTGTGAAATATAAATATTTTGTTATGAAATTTTTATGTAGGTATTAAATAGTGAACTTCAATGCTTATTTACATTATTTTCCACTGTCAATCAAGACACCATTGGTATGAGCGTACTTCCATTCGATTTTTGGCATTAGTTTGTAGAAATACTTTGTTGATTTGATTTGCAAAATTAAATTTGCCTTGTTTCCCCCTCAAGGGCAACTACTTTTAGACCACCCTCTCAGGGGTGCGTTGATGATGCTTGGATGAGCTCTCCTGCTCATATCTACTAGTTCAGGCATGATCTTTCAGTTCTTCCACCCTACATCATCCATGAGTTCTTTCAAATAACTCTACCATGGTATATCGACTCCTATGCTCTACATGTAGCACCACTTTTCACTCACTACGGTGTAGGTGTTATTACGCGGAATAACAACATTCTCACTCTCAATTAATTACATGCATTCAAAACAAGTTAAACACATTCAACACAGAGTAATCATACGATTTACTGCCATCATCAACAATCAATACTATTTAACATCAATTCATATACACAACAGAATACATGATGATTATAATACACAGAGATACAAAAACATAATTAAAGCATCATCTGGTACTTATCTTTGAACAGTGGTAGATTCCACCAACCAAGTGCAGGCCTTCCACGAACCTCCCAGCCTTAGACCGCACTGCTCATCAGTGGGTCACCCCCGAGCTGGGACTAAGCTCCACCCCAAGACAAGGAATCCTAGGCTAGGCTGAGGTTACAGGGAAACAACACACATCCACAAGGATGAGATTCTCTCCCAGGANTATCCTATATGGATTTCAACTATTTTTCATTCTTATGTTGGATATTCCTCAGTAAATGAACTATTGTTCATTTCAATATTTGCCTGCCGCTGCCAGAAATAAAAAATAATCTGGTTGGAAATATTTTGCTGCTTGAGGAGATGAATTGTTGTGAAATATAAATATTTTGTTATTAAATTTTTATGTAGGTATTAAATAGTGAACTTCAATGCTTATTTACATTATTTGCCACTGTTAATCAAGACACCATTGGTATGAGCGTACTTCCATTCGATTTTTGGCATTAGTTTGTAGAAATACTTTGTTGATTTGATTTGCAAAATTAATTTTGCCTTGTTTCCCCCTCAAGGGCAACTACTTTTAGACCACCCTCTCAGGGGTGCGTTGATGATGCTTGGATGAGCTCTCCTGCTCATATCTACTAGTTCAGGCATGATCTTCCAGTCTTCCACCCTACATCATCCATGAGTTCTTTCAAATAACTCTACCATGGTATATCGACTCCTATGCTCTACACCTCATATAATATGTCCTTGCACAAATAGTACTTCATGCTCTTTCTTTTTAGTTGATGTGCTATGATTTCATGTGTGGGTTTCTTATCTAGAAGTGGTGTGATGGTTTCTAAGCTTGTCATGAAAGTAATAAACATTGGTGATATCTTATAACACTTCTTAACACTAATAATTTTATTATTTTGTCTTGTTTTACCACGGGGCGACATAATTGTCCTTAGATAAGTATGTCATGACTTATGACTACTTGTACTACTGGTGATTTGCTTGAGTAGCGTATCCATATCCTAACCACATCAAACACTTTACATCCTTTCCCTTTCACTACCATCTTGTTCATAAAAAAATACTATCTTTGCTTATGTTTGACTTATCAAATGTCATCCAACAAGGTCTAAATGAAGAAAAATGTAAGCCAAAGTAAAAAATAAAGCCAAAAAGGCTAGAGTTGAAGAGCAACAATACTAAAAATGAAAAAATAAAGAAGCTAGAGCTATGGCACTTCATTAAAAAGGTCGAGCCCCAAGGTCCTATGCTAAAAAGGCATATCTAAAGAAAAAGGACTAAGAAAAATCAAAGAAACTAATAATAATAATAATAATAACAATAATCTTATTTTAAGGTCATGGCCAAGCCAGACACCAAATTGGTGTATGAAACCCCCTTGTTTGTGGGACAAAGAGACCCCCTCCGCGCAACGATTTGACTGCTAAAGTCTACAGAGATAATAAAAGGTGCCGAGGTGGTAACTCTAAGCAAAGCTCCCTCTCAAAGGCTTACAAGTACAAAAAATGAAGATTCCTAGCTCTAAAAGGCTAGTTGGACCAGTAAAAGGACCTTATTCATCATTAAAAATGACTTTGAGGGGTTAAACATAAAGTTTCCCTTCCTTTTCCATCAATTCTTCATCAAATTTATCTATCTCTAACCAAGTTACCTAGGAAATACCTTTTATCCTAAGCAATTGACACATGTAATAGGGTTGAAGTTGCCCCACCATGGTAAACTTGGGGAATTTATAAAATTAACCTATGTTAAGTTGTTGTTAGAAGATATTACTTAATGTTTGTTGCATAATGACTTGTTTTGAATCTTGATGCATCATTATAGGTGGGTGCCCCACATTGGGATCTATGTCATTGCCTCGGGATTTGTGTACCTACATTGGGATCCATGTACCTATATTCTATCATATCTACCTATATTGGGATCCATAACAGTACATTGGACAGTGACGGGGATGCCACATCATCATCATGTGCCACATGGACTATTCCTAGAGGGTGCACTGGCTTTCTTGGATCATTTTTTGAGGTGTTGAGGTGGTTAGAGCACATTTTTTAGGGCGACCAATTTCAGAGGCAATTATCTTTTGATAGAGTGCCCATAATTCTTCCATATTAGCGCCATTGGATGCAGAATTGTCGTGGGATTTCCGAAATGGGGTTATAATAGAAATTCACAAAAAATGACCTAGTTAAGATTTTGGAATTTGCTGCGCAAGAATTATCGTCACTTTTTGGAGCTGCATGTGTGAACACATGGAGGGCGCATTTTCTCTCTTAGCCACACATGTGGGTGGTTAGAGCATCTTGTGGAGCACACCTCATCTCTTTGACTAGTTCACTCACGTGTTTTAGTTGGTTGAGGTGATTATTTCATGATATATTATTTTATTGGTTCAAAATGGTTTTAGACCATGGTATTGAGGGTGCCTCTTGTTTTAGCTCATGGTTTTGCTTGAGCACATTGTATTAGCACATGCTTTGCTACTCATGGTTTTGTGAGGTGCCTTCTCTATATAAGGAGGGCTTCTTTCTCATTTTTTATGGTTGGAAATAAAGTGGAATAGCTTCCTACTACTTGTGTGTGAGTTCTTCATTCTTTTGAGTAATGGTCTAGGGTTTTATAAAGAGGTTTTTAATTTACAAGTTTAATGAGGTAGGAGCTATCACAATGGAGGATGATGCAAATGAGGTATGATTTAATTCTATTTTCTTTCTTCATTGAATTTTAAGTTAGATCTCTATTGTATTAGAAATGAATATCCTAACAATAGATCTAGCATAGAATTTCTTTTGTGATACTTGGGTTGATTTCATTTGAGTCAACCTCCCTTTAAGCCTTGTAGTTTTATCCTCTCTAACTTGATTCTTTTCTAACAATCTTTTGATGTTGGAGGACTTCAACAAATTTGCTGAAGAGGACATTGTCAAGGAATGGATTAGACTCCATGCCCAATGGTAGCATTTGATTTTCTAACCAACTCAATTTTAATTTTCCCCTTTCTTTTTATTTTTTGTTTTATCAAGCAATCTAATGTTCTTTCAAGATTAAATTTACTAAGTTAGATTGATAAATTCAATATTTGATTTTAATTGCTAAATCTTTTGGCTTGGATTTTACTTGTGCTAACCCTTTATCTCATGCAATATAATCTTTAAGTTGGCATAAGTAAGCTAGCTTAGCTAGTTGAAATTTTTGGTTCTAGATCTTAAGTTTAGCTTGCTACATTTGTAGATCTAATCCTCCTCTTGCAATAAACTCTATTGTGGCAAGATCTTCCAATCTTCCTTTGAGTTTATGTCACAAATCTTAATGCTGGAAATACATAAATAAATCATATGGCACAAGGGTTTTGAAGTTCGCTTTCACTAATGCTTGGTTAAATTCCTTTAATATACAAGGTTAAATGTGTTTGGCTGCTGGCATTGATTCTACATTGACAATAAGCATGTGAAAGCTTAATCCACATTGTTTGAGACATATTAAAGCTAGATGGCTCTCTTATTCACTGCTGACATACATGTTACAGCCCTTAAATTTATTAAATAGTCCACTTAATTAAGCTAAAACACCCTAAACTTCACACTAAAGCTTGAGAATTTTGCTGATTCTTCAAGTTTGGGATCTCTTCTATTCATTACATACTGGTATATTCTTATTCTAATCTCATTAATGGACTGTTATTTCATGTATGTGCTGATTCTATTACATGTTTAGCACTGATAATTTTATGAGCAGATTTGGTACAACTAATTGATTGGAATACTCATATGTTCCTCTGACATCTGATCTAATTTCTTGCTGTCCTAGATCTGATATATAATAGCAGTAAATTAAGGAGTACTTCATTTAATAATTTGCATCTAACCTCATTGAATGATATGTCCTAAATCTATTTAAGTGAATGGTTACTAAGTCTCCTAAATATGATTACATCTATATGTTTTCAACACTTGATATTGAACTTTCTGGACATGGTTAAAAGGTTTAATGAATGACACATCTTCCATGACATCTTGTTGGTTACATTGGCCTAAGTTTTACAAGATAAATTTGATGGATGCCGTTGTTCAGTACACTTACTTCATATGGTTGAATGGTGGATGTAAACAATAACATGATCTATATTTTGGCACTTTCACGTTGTCTTTGATTTAAGTCTTGTTGTGACTCATGAAATCATCTGAATGTGAATGCTAAGCAAATTGGTTAACTTGTTTGCCATATACTTTTCATTGTTCTCCAGCATAACATAAGCATGATGATTAATGGTGATTCACTTAACAAACTTGTGTTGGACTCTTATTACTCAAGCAAACACTTTGTATACTCTACTTTTCTCATCTCTAAGCAATTTGGTTGTTTGGTTAATAATCTTGATTAGTCTAAGTTAATCAATACTCACACTCCTACACGATTTAGCTTGGATTGAACTTTAGGGATTCCTCCCTAGGCTAGGGTAGCTTAGTTTCCTTAGTTTGAAGTGTGGGGCAAGGCTACCGATTTGACAATGGGTAGCTTTCCTGTTGTACCTTTAGGCTCTCCTGTTGAGGTTAGAACTTTTCCTCCTAGGGTAGAGTTTGAGTGGTAACATGCCTCTTTAAACATAATTTAACCTTTTCTAAAGATTCTGACTTACAAATTTTTTCTTTTTTGACAAGATGCTTCCTATTATCATCNCTTGCACAAATAGTACTTCATGCTCTTTCTTTTTAGTTGATGTGCTATGATTTCATGTGTGGGTTTCTTATCTAGAAGTGGTGTGATGGTTTCTAAGCTTGTCATGAAAGTAATAAACATTGGTGATATCTTATAACACTTCTTAACACTAATAATTTTATTATTTTGTCTTGTTTTACCACGGGGCGACATAATTGTCCTTAGATAAGTATGTCATGACTTATGACTACTTGTACTACTGGTGATTTGCTTGAGTAGCGTATCCATATCCTAACCACATCAAACACTTTACATCCTTTCCCTTTCACTACCATCTTGTTCATAAAAAAATACTATCTTTGCTTATGTTTGACTTATCAAATGTCATCCAACAAGGTCTAAATGAAGAAAAATGTAAGCCAAAGTAAAAAATAAAGCCAAAAAGGCTAGAGTTGAAGAGCAACAATACTAAAAATGAAAAAATAAAGAAGCTAGAGCTATGGCACTTCATTAAAAAGGTCGAGCCCCAAGGTCCTATGCTAAAAAGGCATATCTAAAGAAAAAGGACTAAGAAAAATCAAAGAAACTAATAATAATAATAATAATAACAATAATCTTATTTTAAGGTCATGGCCAAGCCAGACACCAAATTGGTGTATGAAACCCCCTTGTTTGTGGGACAAAGAGACCCCCTCCGCGCAACGATTTGACTGCTAAAGTCTACAGAGATAATAAAAGGTGCCGAGGTGGTAACTCTAAGCAAAGCTCCCTCTCAAAGGCTTACAAGTACAAAAAATGAAGATTCCTAGCTCTAAAAGGCTAGTTGGACCAGTAAAAGGACCTTATTCATCATTAAAAATGACTTTGAGGGGTTAAACATAAAGTTTCCCTTCCTTTTCCATCAATTCTTCATCAAATTTATCTATCTCTAACCAAGTTACCTAGGAAATACCTTTTATCCTAAGCAATTGACACATGTAATAGGGTTGAAGTTGCCCCACCATGGTAAACTTGGGGAATTTATAAAATCAACCTATGTTAAGTTGTTGTTAGAAGATATTACTTAATGTTTGTTGCATAATGACTTGTTTTGAAGCTTGATGCATCATTATAGGTGGGTGCCCCACATTAGGATCTGTGTCATTGCCTCGGGATTTGTGTACCTGCATTGGGATCCATGTACCTATATTCTATCATATCTACCTATATTGGGATCCATAACAGTACATTGGACAGTGGCGGGGATGCCACATCATCATCATGTGCCACATGGACCATTCCTAGAGGGTGCACTGGCTTTCTTGGATCATTTTTTGAGGGCTTCTTTCTCATTTTTTATTGTTGGAAATAAAGTGGAATAGCTTCCTACTACTTGTGTGTGAGTTCTTCATTCTTTTGAGTAATGGTCTAGGGTTTTATAAAGAGGTTTTTAATTTACAAGTTTAATGAGGTAGGAGCTATCACAATGGAGGATGATGCAAATGAGGTATGATTTAATTCTATTTTCTTTCTTCATTGAATTTTAAGTTAGATCTCTATTGTATTAGAAATGAATATCCTAACAATAGATCTAGCATAGAATTTCTTTTGTGATACTTGGGTTGATTTCATTTGAGTCAACCTCCCTTTAAGCCTTGTAGTTTTATCCTCTCTAACTTGATTCTTTTCTAACAATCTTTTGATGTTGGAGGACTTCAACAAATTTGCTGAAGAGGACATTGTCAAGGAATGGATTAGACTCCATGCCCAATGGTAGCATTTGATTTTCTAACCAACTCAATTTTAATTTTCCCCTTTCTTTTTATTTTTTGTTTTATCAAGCAATCTAATGTTCTTTCAAGATTAAATTTACTAAGTTAGATTGATAAATTCAATATTTGATTTTAATTGCTAAATCTTTTGGCTTGGATTTTACTTGTGCTAACCCTTTATCTCATGCAATATAATCTTTAAGTTGGCATAAGTAAGCTAGCTTAGCTAGTTGAAATTTTTGGTTCTAGATCTTAAGTTTAGCTTGCTACATTTGTAGATCTAATCCTCCTCTTGCAATAAACTCTATTGTGGCAAGATCTTCCAATCTTCCTTTGAGTTTATGTCACAAATCTTAATGCTGGAAATACATAAATAAATCATATGGCACAAGGGTTTTGAAGTTCGCTTTCACTAATGCTTGGTTAAATTCCTTTAATATACAAGGTTAAATGTGTTTGGCTGCTGGCATTGATTCTACATTGACAATAAGCATGTGAAAGCTTAATCCACATTGTTTGAGACATATTAAAGCTAGATGGCTCTCTTATTCACTGCTGACATACATGTTACAGCCCTTAAATTTATTAAATAGTCCACTTAATTAAGCTAAAACACCCTAAACTTCACACTAAAGCTTGAGAATTTTGCTGATTCTTCAAGTTTGGGATCTCTTCTATTCATTACATACTGGTATATTCTTATTCTAATCTCATTAATGGACTGTTATTTCATGTATGTGCTGATTCTATTACATGTTTAGCACTGATAATTTTATGAGCAGATTTGGTACAACTAATTGATTGGAATACTCATATGTTCCTCTGACATCTGATCTAATTTCTTGCTGTCCTAGATCTGATATATAATAGCAGTAAATTAAGGAGTACTTCATTTAATAATTTGCATCTAACCTCATTGAATGATATGTCCTAAATCTATTTAAGTGAATGGTTACTAAGTCTCCTAAATATGATTACATCTATATGTTTTCAACACTTGATATTGAACTTTCTGGACATGGTTAAAAGGTTTAATGAATGACACATCTTCCATGACATCTTGTTGGTTACATTGGCCTAAGTTTTACAAGATAAATTTGATGGATGCCGTTGTTCAGTACACTTACTTCATATGGTTGAATGGTGGATGTAAACAATAACATGATCTATATTTTGGCACTTTCACGTTGTCTTTGATTTAAGTCTTGTTGTGACTCATGAAATCATCTGAATGTGAATGCTAAGCAAATTGGTTAACTTGTTTGCCATATACTTTTCATTGTTCTCCAGCATAACATAAGCATGATGATTAATGGTGATTCACTTAACAAACTTGTGTTGGACTCTTATTACTCAAGCAAACACTTTGTATACTCTACTTTTCTCATCTCTAAGCAATTTGGTTGTTTGGTTAATAATCTTGATTAGTCTAAGTTAATCAATACTCACACTCCTACACGATTTAGCTTGGATTGAACTTTAGGGATTCCTCCCTAGGCTAGGGTAGCTTAGTTTCCTTAGTTTGAAGTGTGGGGCAAGGCTACCGATTTGACAATGGGTAGCTTTCCTGTTGTACCTTTAGGCTCTCCTGTTGAGGTTAGAACTTTTCCTCCTAGGGTAGAGTTTGAGTGGTAACATGCCTCTTTAAACATAATTTAACCTTTTCTAAAGATTCTGACTTACAAATTTTTTCTTTTTTGACAAGATGCTTCCTATTATCATCATGCTGCAAACGCTTCCCCAATCTAGGACTATTGCAATGTTTTCTATTTGACTTACAACACTCTAGAAGAGCCCTTTGGCTAGGAAGCCGTGAGTGGGGTTATATATTTTGCCAAAAGTTGCCCAAGACTTGCACTTGGCCCCAACTGCTAGAAACTGTCAACTTGCATGGGTGAGATGACCCACAAGGGGCAAAATGTGTCTCTAGGGGATTTGAACTTTGGTGGGGGGTATGAAACACCCCTGCTTTACCATCTAACCAAGACCCCATCAACAACTTTCAAAATTTTATTTTGCCTATATTAAATTAAGAAACAAATTCGTAATGTATAGCTTGTCTTTTGTATGGAGTCCCTCAAGCTTAAAGTCTGTCGTTATGCTGAATGTTGATAACAATGTGCCAAACTGTCTTAGCATGATTCTTTGATGCCTTTGAGTTTAGTGGATGCTTTGTTACCATTGTTAGAAATATTTGACACATGGGTAGAGATATGTCGGAAGAATCAATGAAATATTTCTCATTCATGCCATTCAAAGGTGGTATATACATATACATACATAAGGGATAAGGCAAAGACATATATTATTTACGTTGTAAGGAATGACTCATGTCTTATTACATCATAATCACTTTATTACAACCTTGTCTTAACTTGTCCTAACATTATACTTTAGTATGTCTATAACTTCATAACTTGACACTAATGACTCCCAAGGACCTGAATTTTATAAAATAAACATTACACTATCTAACATTGAGAGGATAAAATAAAAAAATAAAAAAATTTAAAGAAATAAAAGAAACAATACCGCAAAATGCAAGCGCTAAATCTAAAGAACTCTCTAGTTTGTAAGTGAATCCTCCAATCTGTGATTTGAGGGAATATCCAACTCCGAGAATTCTCCCCCATGACACAAATGCAACCTTAATCCCTCCAAGACAAAGTGTAGCCTCAAGCCCTATAAGGAACAAGCGCTCTCTTTATAAAATATGTTCAAATCTAATGTTTTTTAAGTAAAGGATGAGCTCACTAGTCTCTATTTATCTTGTGAGGGTTTAAGATTCTATTTTTTTGTTTTTGTGTTTGTTTTCCATTTTTTCATAACTTAAAAAAAGTCGCCCTACGTTGGGAAATGGTTGAAAGTTGAAACAACATTGATTCTAGATCAAAACAACTTCTTGTTTAGCATCTAGTTTCTAGCTTGTTCTTAGATCTTAATTTTTTGTTCTTGCTTTTAGCATTGATATAAGAAATGTTTTCACACTCCCACTTTGTACCTACACCGGATGTACTTAGTTCCATTGACCTACTTTTGTGGTGATTTGTGGGACATTAATACAATTAACTTTTCTATCTTATCTATTGTCTCTTGGTTGAGAAATGCATTTCTCACATGTGAAAACAACCCTGAAACATTAGAAATATGAGATATTTTGGGATGGTATGAAACAAAATGACTTTTGTTTTGGTTGTTTTTCATTCTATATTGGTTTATCTCATTTCTCTCAAAAACAATACACGACCATACCATTTTTGGTAACATTGTTTGAAGCCATTATGTTGTTTCTATGGAATTCTTTAACATGAAATCCTGACTATTGTCCTTGATTTATCTTGAAAAGTTGAATCTTATCGGCTACGCTTGCAATCCTATTGATTTTAAATTTGTCCGACATTATAGAAACACGTCTTCATGTTTTCATTATGCAACTCACAAATTTCCCTTGGGTATTTGGTCTTCGTGAGATTACAAAGTCTCTCCTTTGGATCTATAGAACTTGAGCTAGAATCCATTTTTTGTTTTACATAAGGTTGTAACATAAGAAATCCATTGTCATGCACTTCTACCACCTAGAATGGTCCTAACCCAAGAAGCTTCTATTTCCCTAGCTTAATGGCAAACTCACCATCCTCTTTTGATACTAAGAGTCCTATCTAAAAATCATTCCTCTTCAAATGCTTGCCATGTTTGCGCTTCTTTTTCTTTTGAGCAGTTTCCATCATATTGGGATATCAAATGTTTTTCATCCAATTGGCATGAGTACTAAGTGTCTCTTTAAGACTAGACTCATCCCGTTTGGTGGTGCAAATGACCACCCTCGATATTGGAATCAAAAGTTCAATTGGGACAATTGTTTGTTGACCATATGTTTATTGAAGTCAAATACAACTGATAGTTCTCTTAAACAGGTTTTATAGGCCCATAAGGTTGTTGGCAATCTTTCTTCCTATTCTCATTATTTGTTGCTGCATTTTTTATGGAATACTAAAACAAAGATCTTGTCTGTGGACTTTGCTTGGCCATTTTCTTGTGAATAATATGCACAAGACATTTCATAGTAAAATCCCAATCCTTTGTCATATATTGAATAATCTTGTAGACAACTATTGGATCGTATATTTGTGCAACGACCATACCCACTTTAAATTCCATTCGCGATATCCAACTTATGTACTACCATTGTACCTTTGTTATTCTTTAATATATTACTTTTTTGTTGACATGGGAATAGATTTACATTGGAAATGCCTTAGGCAACCCCCAATGTTTGTTAAATTTTGAGCTTGATTGTAAACTGTAAGTAATTCTTTAAATTCTGATTGTACTTTGAACATAGCTTAACATCATTCATAAAATAGAACAACAATAATCATAAGAATTTACCAGCATGCAAGATCACAACACATGTACCCTGGGGAAAACCTATACAGGGAGAAAACCCCCAGCAAACAATCTTCTTTTATTGCATTAATAATGTATGGTCACTTACAAATATGCACCATGAAATTCTGCTCTTAAATGAGCTTGCCAAGACGACTTAGACCACACTGTATGACCTGTAGAACACTGAGAAACCTTGCTGTCCTATTCTGCTGTTATCAACCAGCACTGAAAGAAGAAGTTGTGTACTGCCTGGGTGCTTCTTCTTTGTCTATTCTAGACTGATATACACCAGCACTGTGGGTGTATTTTTCTGCCCTCTAAAAGAAATATTTGCTGCCTGCTAACTGATATATATATATGCAGCCTGCTAACACTGATATATATGCAGCCTGCTAACAGAGATATATACCAGCATTGATAAAACACTTGTTTCCTTTCACCCTCACGCTGCATAACTTGTGTGTAGAATGAGGGGTTGACCTCTACTTATAAAGGAGTGGAGAGGAGAAGGAGAGGGCTCAAATTAGAAACTTGTTTGCATGCTTGACATAACTCAACTTTACACTTTAGTTCGGATTTAGAACTAGACTTGAGACTTTAGTTACAACTCGCCCTTGACTTGACAATGCATGCGAACTAACTCAGCATGCACATGTCATGCATGCATGCAACATGCAACATGCATGCAACAAGCTTGACAACTTTAGCTTTGACCTAGGCATGCAACTTTGACTTTTACAACTTGAGTTTGACAACTCAGCCTTGACATTTAACTTGACTTATGGCAATTCAAATTTCTTCATGGTGGATGGTGTTACACGTGCCAACACACTAGATCAATACATTTACATCATTTGCAATATCAGGAAGATTGTTTGTTTTATCTCATAGGAATTTTATGTTCAACCTAACTTTTGCTAGATGCCTTGACTTTTG
>JZKD02S2007207.1:11574-22671 GCA_000966675.3 Picea glauca | reverse complement strand
CGATTGGAATGTGATTCAGGTGGAACCAGAAGGTGTCCTGCAAGTGCATCATGTGCGCATATTGGACAGGAAAAACAAGCAGCTCCGGAATCGAGCCATAGAGCTTGTAAAGGTCTAGTGGACCTGGTACGGTCCCGAGGACGCAACATGGGAGCATGCAAATATTATGCGGGCAGAGTACCCGCATCTTTTTGAAAATTTTGAAGGACACACAGAGGCAGTGTAAGTTGCACTGAGGACAGTGCAAAAATAAGGGGAGGGGGATTGTAGTGTCCCCAAGGCCGAGCCCCGTTAAAGATCATGTTATATGCAAAGAATTGTAAATATGTTCTATAGGCTGGTGATCTAAGTTTGGTATAAGTTGTAGGCTTATGAGTTTTGTTAGGCCAGGGAGCCTAAGTGTTGAAGGCCAGGAGCCTGTTGATATACTTGTATGTATGGAGGTCAATTAATAAAATATAAATACCACCAGTGCAGACCGTCCACGATGAAAGAGTGATGGGGGACTGAGCGTCCACAGAAGGGGCAAGGAACTAGAGGCTGGAAGGTGGGAAAGGGGCTGAGTGTGGAGCCTAGGGGCTAAGCCTAGGGGGCTTAGGCCTGGAATAATATTTTTTTATTATTCCTAAAAATCCATGTGGACATTATTTTAACCTAAGTCCTTTGGAAGGGCCCGTGATTTCCCAAATGGTGGGAGAAGGGTGTATGGATGGAACACATGCAGTTCCCAGGGTGACAAGTATCAACCCTGGTGCATGCAAATATAAGCACCGAGCTGAACCGTGGGTGGGGGATCTTCCTCCATTCGAACCCGAACCTCTGTGCGTGGAACTGGTACGCCATCTGCCAGAATACCCTGGTTTATATCTAGAAGCCGTAAAGCCTGTGTTTGGTCCTGAGGAAATCGTGTACACCATGTCTAGAGCTGTGGAGTCTGTGTCTGACTCTTAGTAACCCGTGTCTCTGAGAAAACCTGTGTGCGCATTAAGCCTATGTTAAACTCGAGTGGAAGAATCCCTGGTTGTTTGGGAAAAGCTGAGCTAGCCTGTGCATGGAGCCTCTGTTCCGAAATGATTGCTGTGAGATCATCCAGTGACTGTCGAACCGATTTGGGGAAACCTGTGTCTGTGTTTCCGGTGGATTGCTGTGACCACACAATGCTGGACTGCCTGAGGCTTGTTGGCCTGTGAGCGACTCCTCCAGGTGAGGGAGTGCGTAGAGGGAGAAGAGAACTCCTGAGAGAAATTCTTGTAGCTGCCATAGAGACCGTAGAATTCCGGTCCGGCCTGTTCCTGTAAGCCAAGGTAAGGGAGACTGGCAGCCGAAGGACTGTCTAGGTGACAGAGAAGGTGCACTCTCCTGGGGTGGAACATGCATGTGGGGAATGAGGGTCTGGGTGCAGTGAGTGTGGAGATTTCTGGGAGAGATTCTTCCTGTTGAATGTGTATGTGTTGTCTTCCCTGTAACCTCAGCTTGAGTCTAGATTCCTTGCCCGAGGGTGGAGCTCGGTCCCATCTCGGGGGTGACCTACTATTGAGCTGATGAACAGTGTGGTCTAAGGTTGGGAGGTTCGTGGAAGGCCTGCACTTGGTTGGTGATTTCTACAACTGATAAAAGATAAGTATTCTGAATTATGTTTTGAACATGTTTTGGCACGACTGTGCTGTATATATTATCATGTTTTCCGCTGTGTGTAAATGAAGTGCTGCTGAATGCCATGACTGGTTTAATTATAGCAGTACCCATATGTTTTACTCTGAGAATTAAGTGTGTTTAATTCTGGTTAAATGCATGTGCTTATAATTCTTGTACCAATTATGTAAACATTCATGTATAATGGTAAATTGAGGGGTTTGGAAACCTGGGTAGTGAACGGGTACACTACAAATTGGTATCAGAGCAATTGGCATGCTACAAATTGGTATCAGAGAAATTGGCACGCTACATGTAGGTTGTATAGTTGTGGTAAAAAACTTGTTGTTTTGCGGCATTGTTGAAGATGTCGAACGATTTCTGAAGGTTTGGTTATTCAGTTATTAGATGAACTACTTTTCTATGTTAAAGATAAATGATAGTTTTGGGCCCTTTCGAGGTCATTTGCATGCCATTTTCTAGTGTGGGAGGGTCCAGAATTTGGAAATTTGAAGAGGGTTTGGGGAAGCCAAAGCTCAAGTGTTACGAGGATAAGGACAGATCAGAGAGAAAAACCAGAGAAATTGTGTACTGCAAATGCAACATGAGCTTTGTAGCCTACAAACGTCCCCTTGGAACTGTCGAAAGAGCTATGTAGAGGCACACATGTAATGCATGCATATTTTCCACAATGCATGTTTGACTTGAAAGGAAACTAAAAGGTAATAAGAAGAATACTTTATCCTAGATTAGTTTAGCTAGAAACAAATTGTAATGAAATCTCTTCACTACCACGTGCCTACCATGTTGTAAACCCCGACATGCATAAGCCATCTATAACCAAAATCCAAAACCATCACCTACCACCATTACATTTATACTTTTCATTCTCCTTCGACTTCTCCCTCCATGGCAAAGCTACTGTTGTTTTCCTCCCGTTCTTCGTTGAGGCTACCCTGTATAGCGAAAGGGCATAGGGTCTAGCTAGATAAACTAGCAGGGGTGTTGGCCCAATATGCTAAAACGATAGATTCTAATGCTTTGTTCCATTTGATTTCCATCTTCGGTTATAACACTCATATTCACAATGTTTTTTGGATTGTTGGCCTCAAATGAAAGGGACAATATGTTTGGTGGGTGAGCTAATCAATAGATGCTTGCAATGAAATAAAGTGGAAGGAGGTTATGCAAGTAGCTAGAATTGTGGCTCTATAATTCACTGCCCTAAGAGAAAAGATATGTTAGTCCTTTATTGATATTCCTATATTTATGCAGGGTTGGATCATATTCCATTCGTTCCCCTTCTTCATGAATATACCCATAGAAACCTGAATGGTAGCTAAGGATTAGGAAAGAGAGAACACAGAGAAAAATGCATAAGCACCATAGGCTGGGCCGCCTCTTCACCAACAACATCTCGGGCGATGATTTTTTCACAAGGAAATGAAGATATAAAAGACAAGTGAAATCAATACATGGGTTTATGTCTCCCCACCATTCTTCCACTAGGGATAATGAGGGAAATGGACAGACTATGTGAAACCCCATTCTACTATCTCTGAAGTACAAAAAGTCATGAGACTTCAATTTCTTTTCAAATGTGTATATCTGGAAGAGCTTAGAGGATAAGGGAGATTGATGATGTTACAATGGTTCTTGTGAATTGTCTAGTTGGATACGAGGTACCTATGAAGAATAGTGTAGGAAAGTTAGTGGCATACAAGGAGTAAGTTCACAGGTTACAACTCTTATATCCAACCATTTCTGAAGGTAAGTTGAAGAAACAATTGAACACCGTATGAAAATATTAGTTTGTCAACAACCACCTAAATCTTCTTTACATTAGAGAAGAAACAAATATGCATAACAAAAGGTTTTCGTTTGTTGCTCTGTTTTTTTTTTGTTCATATCTAGCTCCTAGAAAAAAAAAATCTTATCAAATCTGACAAGATTGGTAATTTCAAACACAAGTCTTTTATGTTCAGTGCATCTATTTTTTACATAAATGATTAGCATTGTACTATTAATTGTCTTAATGTTCTTTGCATTTGATCAAAATGGGATGAAACTTGACTCTTCTATTACTCTGTCTTAAAATGTACAACATTTCCTGCATTATATCCTATTTGTAAATTGATTGATAGAATGTATGGCATACCTACATGTTAAACCTAGTACGTGTTTAACCTATATATGTATCTTTGGAATTCAAGGGGACAACCCTAAGGAAGAAATTTGCATTTGATTCCCACCCAATAGTGTCCCAACATCTGCCATGAGAAGAAGATACGGTAAAGGTGTTGTTATTTCCAACAATTTGCATTGATTTTAAAATTTTAATTTTTGAAGGAATTTCAGTAAATAAATAGCAATCCTACTTACAAATAGTAAATAGTAAATAAGAAAAAAATATGTAGTAAACAAAAATTTAATCAACAAATATGAATATATGAATCTATTAGGAGGTAAACATAAAGTTAATTAGTAAATCTGAATATATGAAGATATTATGAAGTAAATAGAATGTTAATCCTATTATGAAGTAAATATAATGTTAGTCGTTATTTTTCAAAGCATTTAGAAACTTGTTTGGAAATAGTAATCAGTAAATACGAATGAAACTTACTTGAAAATAGTAAACAATAAACAAAATGATGAATGATGGTGGAACTCAATTGCAACTGCAGGATTTCAACCTCTCCCCCAACCTTGTAGAAGAAGCGACAACGAAGGATGTAGTAAACCAATGATGAATCTGTGTGTACTTTTATCTATGTACGATGGTCGTGGAACTCAATTCATTGCAAAAATATAAAATTACAATGTTAAAAGAAATGATGATGGATATGGCGGTGGGCACCCAATATTGCCAAAATTCACTGCATACAAAGATCCTTTGACTTACTGACTTACCCAAAGTTTGTCTAACTTATATATTTGGAAACTGAATGGACATAAATTTAATGATATCAATAAATAAATTCATTATGAGCTTGAATAAACTTAGGTTATAGTGGATTTAACTTAGGGTATATGAGATTTCGTAAAATAAATTCTATCAGGTTCTATTTATTGACCTCAAAAGAGCGTCAATGAAGATATAATATGCTCCAAAATTTGGATATGTAAACATTGGCAAAGGATATGTAAACATTGGCAAAAAGAGTTGGGAAATAAGAGGTCCATATTATCAGCTAATAGAATTTTTAATAAAAGCAATTAAAATATTATTAGAAAATAAATATTTTACTTTTCCTATGTACAACTTTGAGGAGAACAGAGAATATGTTTAGTCAAAGGAAAGTAATCGAAGGTCAATGCCGAAGCGTTTTAGAAAAGTGGGTGTGCTCGTTTAACCATAGGAAATATAGCAATATTGTCACCCAACCATAGGCACAAAGGCCACCCTCGAGCACCCTAACCTTGACAGAGAGTAGAATTCTGGTAGAAAATCAATAGCCAACCAAGGCTAGCACACCAAGAAAAGATAACCAAATACCAATCATTAATTCTAAGCCAGAAACCAAAATACAAGTTGTAGTAGCTGCAGTTGTAGCTCCAAACTTGCGCAAAAATGGTCTTATGCAGTTACGAGTGAGTGTGTCACAAATGAACTCTAGCTCCCTCTATTTATACTTCTCCATCTTAGTTTCATGGGTCGACTTCTCTTCCTAGGGACTACTAACTGGATATTAATTATTGCATTAAGACGACTAGTCTTCTTGAGTTATTATCCAAGTCTTTAGGGTTTCTCTTGCTTCTCGGAATATTCTAGTCTCGTCAAAGGTTACAAATGGAGGTTAATACCTCCCACATCTACCATAATATCAACACTCCCTCCTAGATAGGTAGGTATTAATGGAAATGGTCTTGAGACCAAACATACCATTCAACCGATAGCATCATCATAGCCACACATGCTATCTCATGATCAAATCACGAGCACCATCATCACTATCCAATAGAACAAAACTGTCTCTATTCATAGTAGTATACAACTACTATCCAATGGTACACAACCACTCTCACTAGCACACTGCTACTAAGAAGTGGCACACAGTCACTATCAGTGGATCACATCCACCATAGTAGCATATAACTACTATCCAGAGAGATACAGTCTCAACAATCATATCATCTGATATCAATCTACATAAACAATATCATGATACAAACTAAGTCATCTGGGTCATTCTTCCACTCACATCTGTGAGATCCGGAAGAGTATTTTTCCTCAGAAAGTAAAAAATCATCCATGAGTCTTCCCTAGGGAATGCCTGTCCCTGATTTCTCAATCTGGACCATTCACCTAACTGGGACATTCCTCTTGCACTAATCATAGTGCAACCTGGAGAGAATGAGCATTCCCTAGGGAATGACCGTCCGGACCATTTTCTATGGAAATGATTGTCCTGCACCAACCTCCAAAACAAACCATTCTTTGAAACTACTCACAACTGTGAACTTCGAAAGAATGACTTCCTGGCAATGTAGACCATTCTACTTGACCACTACTATGAGTGACTGCCAAGAAGAATGATTGTCCTAGACCATTCCCCCACACTGGGCACAAGGGGAATCACTCTCTATGGTACATCAACAATCTATCAGACCATTTTCATTATGAAAATGACTGTCTGATATGGACCATTTTCCGAACTGGAAAATTCCTTCCTGTCATAAATATCGAACCACTTTCCAGACTCAAAAGGAACTCCCCAACCTAGACCATTTTCCAAACTAGAAAATGACTACCCATGAATAATATGTATCATTTCTCCCTCCCAACTTGGGGAGCCATATCTTCCCTTTCAGTTATGGGATTTATCTCTACGAGCCCCATCTTGTCCTATAAGTATGAAAACTTTATCCTGGACAAAGGATTTGTCAGAATATCTACTACCTTCTCATCTGTGGAGATACACTAGAGTTCTAGTTCTCCTTTGTGGACTTTATCATGAATAAAGTAGTATTTGATATCATTATGTTTTGATCGGTCATGAAACACTAGGTGTTCTGATAACATTATACAACTTTCATTTTCACAGTATATTATGGTCGAATATGGTACCTGATCAAATAATGCAGAAATCATATTCCTCATCCATACTTCTTCGACACATGCCTCACATGTTGCGATATATTCTTCTTCTGATGTGATGAGTTTGTCATACTTATGTTTCCTACTGGCCCATGATATCATAGTAGATCCCATACTGAAACACATCCCTGAAGTACTCCTTTTGTCTTCTGCACTCCCTACCCAATCTCAATCTGTGAATCCATGAAGTTGTATATCACTAGATGAGGTGTATCTTAAGCCATAGTTTAGCATCCCACGAATATATCTTAGAACATGTTTTACAACTATCCAATGCTCATGTCTGGGTTCCACCTAGAATTGTCTTAAGGTGTTTACATCAAAGAAAATGTATGGTCAAGTATTCACTAGATGCATCAACGACCCAATAAAGTTCCGATATAGGGACGAGTCTAATGGATCAAAATCTAATTCTCTTACTTTTGTTATATCCATGGTCATAGAAGTGACCATGGATTTGCATTCCATCATTCCAAATTTCTGAAGAATATTCACTGCATACTTTTCTTGTCCAAGGAATATTTCACCACACTTCTACCATATTTCTACTTCCAAGTAATAGTGCATGAGACCAAGGTATTTCATATCGAGCTCGGAAGATAATTCCTTCTTACACTGGGTGATGAGAGATTTTGCACCTATCAAGAATAAGACGTCGACATATAGCCGTAGAATCAAAGGTGCATCGTTCAAAACCTTGTAGTAGATATTTGGATCTGCATAACTCTTAGAGAAACCAAGTCTTATTAAGTAACTATCTATTCTAGCATACCAAGCTCTTGTAGCTTGCTTGATTCCATATAGGGTTTTCTTTAATATGCAAACATGAGTGTCTCTGGAATGTACTTCAAAACCTTGAGGTTGTTCAATTTATACTTCTTCTTCAATTGATCTGTTGAAAAAAGTTGTATTTACATCCAACTAATGTAGACTCCATCCCATGGAAGCATCAAGAGGCATAATGGCTCTAATAGAAGTATATCTGGCAACAGGATCAAAGATTTCATCCTAATCTTCTCCCTCCTTCCGGGAGAACCCTCTAGCTCTGAACCTTTCCTTGTATTTTTCCACGCTTCTGTCGACTGCATGGTTGATATTATTGACCCATTTTGAAGTTACCATTGATTTTTCCTTGGGTCTAAGCACAATTTCCCACATGTCGTTTTTCATGATAAAATGGTATTATTTTGTCATGGCTTCTTTCCACTGTTTGTTCTGAGATGCTTCTTCAAATGTGGTGGGTTCTTCATTTATAAGCTTTGTCATACATGTTTCATAGCTGGATAATCTTTTGGTATTTTTTCTCTCTCTGAAGGTGTCGCTTGGACATTTGAGTTTTTCTGCTTCTTGTAGAGTAACTTCAAGCCAAGCTGGTTATTTTCTAGTTTTCGATACAATGATTGATTCAATAGGTTCACATGGTTTCATCAGATGATCAAGTTGTTCTGGTTCTTCATTCTGGCTTTCTGGAAGACAAGTGATTTCTTCTTTAGGTTCTTCATATTCTTCTTCTTCCATGGATTATTCTATAGATTTCTTGAAAGCCATCTTCTGATTGAAGGTTATGTCTCCGGTGACTTCAATATTATGTTGTTATGGAATATATATTCTGTAGGATTTGGAGGATTCACTTTATCCAACAAATATTCCTTTCTTTCCTGAGGGTTCTAGTTTCTTCCTTTTATCCTTGGGAATATGAATGTAAACATGGCACCCAAAGATTTTTAATTGTTCCACATTGGGTTTCTTTCTTGAAAGGATTCTTCTGGAGTCATATATTTCAATATGCAGTGGGGACTTATGTTATGAACATATATTTCTATCATGGTTTCTTCTCCCCATAAATACATGGATAAACCTTGATCATTCATTAGTGCCTTCATGGTTTCCTCAATTGATCTATTCTTCGTTTTTTCTACACCATTTTGTTGAGGATTATGAGGAGCAATTAGCTCCCTCCTAATCCCTACTGATTTGCAAAAGGAAAAAAATTCCTTTGATGTGTATTCTCCTCCACTGTCTATTCTCAAAGTCTTGATTTTCTTGCTTTTGAGGTTTTCTATTTCTTCTTTGAATTCTTGAAACTTACTGAAAACTTTGTCTTTTGTCTTCAAGAGATATAACCAAGTCTTTATTGAGTAATCATCTATTAAGGTTACAAGATAAAGATAACCTCCTAGAGATTTGACTGGCATCCTACCACAAACATCTGAATGTATTAGATCTAGGATTTCCTTAGATCTATTATTGCTACTTGAGAATGGCTTCTTAACATTTTTACCAAGTGCACATCCTATGTAAATTCCTTCATGTGTCAATTGTAGTTCTGGTATCCTTTCAACCAATTTCTCGAGGAAAGGTAATTCTTGATATTTAAGATGAGCATACCTTCTATGCTAAAGTTCACTAGGATTGACTTCATCAAGTACAAGATCTTCATTATTATGTTCTAGCATTCTGTATAGTTTGCCTTCACGAGTTCCAATAGCTCTAGCATTCTCTATGATGGAGTCTCTAGACCAAGATAATACTTCACCATTTACAAAGGCTATTATATTTCCTTTGTCTTCTAGACAAGATATAGATACAAGATTCTTTTCTAAACCAGGTACATATAAGACATTGCTCAAATGAACATTGTTACCTGAATTCAATTTGATGGAGGCTTGACCAATTCCTTTGACTGGATAGGTGTTCTTATCTCCAAGTTCTACCTTGTAGGATGTCTTCTTCTCATTTGGAATGAAGAGTCTAACCTGGTCTCCTGTCATATTCCTAGAAGCTCCACTGTCAATTAAGCACATGTCATCTTCAAGAGTTCCTGTAAGAGCTGAATAATGTATATGACTTCTCTTTTGATTCATGATTTATGTTGACTGATAGCTAGTCAAATGTTGACTTTGACCCAAAATCTCAATCTTGACTATTTTTCCTGATGAGAGTGACAATAGGTGCACTCGACTAAGGCACACTAGAATATCCTCTACTTGAGTAAGGTGTTCCATCATAAGGTGTTGGTCAAGAGTTTTTAGGGTTTGCAACTGCACCTCCTAGTAACCATAGTGGCAGTGCTTCAATAACTGCACATGCTAGAAACCCTAGCGGAAGTTATTCAATGAGCTTGATAATATTATGGTTTAGCTTCCTTCCAGTGGTTAGACTAACTGAAGGAGGTGTGGGCCCATAACCTGTTAGAAAAGTGGGTGTGCTCGTTTAACCATGGACAATATAGTAATATTTTCACCCAACCATAGGAACAAAGGTCACCCTCGAGCACCTTAACCTTGACAGAGAGAATAATTCCGGTAGAAAATCAATAGCCAACCAAGGATAGCGCACCAAGAAAATATAACAAAAGACCAAGTAGAAAGTCCAAGCCAGAAACTGAAATATAAGTTGCAACAGCTATAGTTGCAGCTCCAAACTTGCGCACAATTGGTCTTATGCAGTTGTGAGTGAGTGTGCCACAAATGAGCTATAGTGCCCTCTATTTATACTTCTCCATATTAGTTGTCTAGGGAAACTTCTCTTCCTTGGGACTAATAACTCAATATTAATTATTCCATTAAGCCAACTAGTCTTCTAGAGTTATTATCGAAGTCTTTAGGGTTTCTCTTACTTCCCGGAATATTCTAGTCTCGTCAAAGGTTACAAGTAGAGGTTAATACCTCCCGCAACTACCATAATATCAACAAAGCAAACATTAGAATCCTAGCCTTTGACAAGGACTAATAAAGACAACCTTTTTATCACATAAAGTTTAATGGTCATTGATGGTATGCTTTTTTATTAGATATGAGGGGATGGTTATGAATGGTTTCATTATGATACAATATAATTCATCCTTTTGAAAATGGGAATTTGAAAACAAGTTTATTTCTTAAATAAGTTTGTTGATGTAATTTAATATTTTAGTTAATTTTCATCATGGATGTATTGGATGTTTCACCATCATAGATTTGATGGTCAAAATGCTTTGTGATAAACAATTTCACAATGAAATTCCAATTTTTTTTCCATATTTGATAGCCAAAATATCTTATGGTAGACAATTTTAATGGTCAAATTCCTTCAGCCCATTTGCTAAACTACCTCCCCATAATTTTAGCTTATTTATATGTACCAAGAACCTTTTGTTTTCAAACATGACATTGTACACCTTCCATGCATGGATATCGACATGTTAGGATATGAATTTTATGTCAACAAATAATTAATGCATCTATGCATTTTCCCTTGCCATGGATCTAGATCCCCACCACATCCATCATCATTCAAATTTTAAATTTAATAAACGTGCCATGCATTTTCCCTTGACATGGATCTAGATCCCACCACCCAATTTTGAATCTCATCTACATGCC
>JZKD02S2007196.1:19561-44303 GCA_000966675.3 Picea glauca | reverse complement strand
TACGACCTCGGGAAGTTGATGTACTAACTTACCCAAACGGGGCCCACATGACTTTTGGCGCTTCATCTCCTAGGGTTAGGTTTTTGGATGTCTAGGGTTTTTGGCATTCTTGTTTTTTGTAAAAAGTCCTTCAGAGCCTCATTGTAATCATTTTCTTGCGAATGAGAGTAGCCATCACATCTCTTCTCAGAGATAAGCTGCCACCATTCTAGCGAGTCTTTCACTCTGTATTTTTACAATCTCTATACATTTCTTTCATTAATAGAAATCATGTATTACTATATCTCTGTGTTTATGGTTGTGTTGGCGACGAAAGTCACTCCTGGATTGTAGCAGGAGCAGAGCCTGACGCCCATCAATTTTATTGTCACGATAGTTTTTAAGGGGTGATCAAATGGGTAGAGACTTGGGAAGATATCACTCTAACTCAGGGAATAGATTCGGCATGTGAGAAACAAAATAGGTCTTGATCCAACTTCAGTCAGTGAGGTGATTTGAAAAGGAGTAGGTTGAATACTTGATGAGAGAAGTGGACAAACTACCTCAAACAACAGGCCTTTTAGCAATTTGTAGAAGAAAAACTCTGAATTTGAGATCCTTTGGTTCAGGGTTTCGAGAAAATGAAAGGGGGACTTGAATGGATTCTCCAATTCCAAGTCGTTCAGTGCTTAAGAAAATCACAAGGACCGATTAGAAATAGTGCAACTGTTACAGTGATCCAATCTACATCATCCTATAATAGTTACCACTCGACTGGATTCTTCAATTCCGAGTTGTTCTAACACAGTGTAAACAAAGACGTGAAGGAAACTGACATTCATAAGACAAGAAGTCTCAAGATTTCATGCATAACCAGAATAACAGTGCTTCATTAAAGTTTTACAATCAGGAGCCTTGCTCAACCATCGATGGATTACAAAATACAAAGGCTGAGTTTATATACTCAGAGAAAATCGCCCAACATCGGCGGACTCGGTCATCTGAGGCTTGGTGTCCCTTCAGCCAAATTTGAGCGGGTATTCTTTGTCAAACGCCCCCCTTAACCGCGCATGGCTCCTGCAAGGGGAGTAGCTGAGCCATTAAGTGCTGAGCTAGCATGTGCAGACCTCCCCTAGCTGGTCGAGGACTCGACATGGCCTCTTCAGAAAAACGGGTACACAGGGCCCTCTCGAGCAGACTGCTTGCCAGATTATCCATACTTTACACTTAATGCCTGAGGAGAGGCTTCAACTACCTCTTCTCATTTTCATTTACTCCAGGCGAAAAACTAGGATCAAGGTTGAATCAAATGGCACATAGAGATCACGATGATTCTTTCGGTGACTAGACTCGACGCCTTTGGCCCCCTTTTTACACAGCTTCTTCCTTTTCCAATTGACCACGGGCTGTGACTCTGAGTCTATTCCCAAAGCACTTTCAGCATTCGCGAATAGAAAGAGTTAATCTCTACTTATTCACAGCTGCGATGAGCGAAACACCGAGATGGCTCAATCGGGCACCGCGCGTCTCTCCCAGATCCGACGGTCCTGAACTTACTTGGTGATGTCATGGGCCCGGGTCCTGGACTCTACCGTCACCTCGCGCATCGGGAATCTGATGGAGCCGTTTCTGCGCCTTGGAATCACGATGGGCGAAAAGGCGAGGAGCCTAATCATGCACCAGGTGTCCTCTTTGGATAAATGGCTGAGACTGCTTTGCAATTGTTGTGGGCCCAACTCTGGGCGCTTTCGACACTCCGAGGTTCGGGGTTTTGAGATGTGCGAAGATGAGGTAATTTCACCCTTCGAACTCCTGAGTACCGGTATGTCGACTAGATCTCGCACTATGTGTCACTGGATTGGACGACCCAGATTCAGCCATGAAAAATAGGCGCTTTCTCTGACGCTATATATCGTTTAACTTGGTAGCCTTGATATCTCAATGATTATTGATCTTCCTTTGTGGATGAATCTAGACCGTCGACGACATAACTTCGCCCTCTTACGTGCTTGGAAGCCTTAAAATGAGATTTTTCAATGCTTTTCTCGGGCGCTTCTATTGCATCTTACAGACCCGAACACTCTTGCGCCTAGGACAAGTAATGTCACTAACATTAGGCTCCGTGGGGGATAGAGTCATCCCTACGATTCTCTAAGGACTATTTTTACAGATTCAATGCCTTTCTGTTGGGCTATGGAGTCATTTATTAAGCCGAAAACAGAAAACAAAAAACAATATTTACAAAACAAAAGAAGCCGCCCGCGGCTTACAAAAAACATTTTTTTAGGAAATGCCCATTCACTGGGCCATCAAAAACTTCTTTGCCTTCCAAATCCTGTAACCTGTAGGTGTTGTTTGAAAATACCTTAGAGATCTTGAAGGGCCCAAGCCAGAGGGAATCAAACTTACTGTGTTTGCCCCTATCCTGCCTGGGCGCATCCCATTTGAGCACCAGGTCACCCAGCTCGAAAAAATTCTTTTTTATCTTTCTGTCAAAGGTTTGCTTGATCTTCTGTTGATGATGGTAGGCCCTGTTCATGGCCTGTTCCCTAATCTGTTGTACTTCCACCATCTGATGAATCCTTCTAGTCATATGGCCAGGCTCTCCTTCAAGGTCCTGGAGAAATTTTGCCACAGATAGAGCGAGACGGGTAGGAAAAACAACCTCTGTTCCATAAACAAGTTGGAAAGGTGAGATGCCCAGAGACTTCTTTGTTGTCACCCGGTCGGCCCATAGAGAAAACTTGAGCTTTGAATCCTAGGCTCTTTTATTTTCTTCCAATAATTTTTTGATGAGCTTAATCAGACTTTTATTGGAAGATTCCGCCAGTCCATTTCCTTGAGGATAATAGGGAGTAGAGTGGATCATCGAAATCTCAAACTGTTCACATAACTTGACCAAAGGCTCAGACCTGAAAGAGGTAGCATTGTCGGTGATGATTTTTCTAGGACAACCAATTTTGGCTATGATATCCTCCAGGAAACTGATAATTACTTTGTGAGAAGTACTCTTGGTAGGGATAGCTTCTATCCACTTGGTGAAATAGTCTGTCGCAGTCAGGATCCATCTGTGTTGATCACTTGAGGGAGGATGAATTTCTCTAATGAAGTCCAACCCCCACTGCTGAAAAGGTGCCAAAGCTACTATAGGCTTTAATGGCAGTGATCTGAGTTGTTTCTTTCCTGAGAACTTTTGGCATTTGATGCAAGCTCTGATTTCTCTGCAGACATCGGCAAATAAAGTAGGCCAGTAATATCCAGCCCTGAGGATCTTAGGAGCTATGGTCTTCCAGAAATGATGCCCCCCACAAAGGATGTCATGGAAATCAGACGTGACCTTCTGGGCTTCTTGCGGATCCAGGCATTTTAAAAATACCCCTAGAGGGTCTCTCCAGTACAAGGCTTGATCAATGAGGCAATATCTCACCGCCTTGAGTTTTAAATCTCTCGCATTGCTTTTTCCCATTCCATTAGGAGGCTTCAATTCTTGCAAAAAGTACAAGATATCCTTCTACCAGGTGCACGCTACTAGTGACAAGGCACCCTAAGAATTATTATTGGATGACTCAGCTCGCAGATTTTCTGAACAGATGTTGATGAAGCTAACGCCCAAGGCTTCGCAATTGGATTCAGCCAGTAGCTTGCCTAAGCCCTGCCCCTTTACCAACTTGGTGGGCTTTATCTCCAAGTCAAATTCCAGGATTCTAGCGATCCATCTGCCTCTTCTCCCATCTATATCGGGCTGCACAAGGATATCCTTCACAGAAGCCGAAGGAACATATGTGGTTACCTTTGAGTGAAAGACATAGACTCTGAAAGCTTTAAGAGATTTCACTAGGGCATAGGCTTGCTTCTCCATGATTTCATACCTGATCTTTGCATCTCTTAATGCCCTACTAAATAAGGCAATGGGTTGCTCCTGTCCTTTCTCATTTTTCTGCAATAACACCACTACTACCGTATCGAAAGAGGCAAAGGAAAAAACTTGGAAGGGTTTGGAATAATCAGGACTGATTAACACAGGTGCCTCAGTTAGTGCCTTTTTTATTTGGACAAAATATTCCCTGGGCTTAGTGGTCCATTTCACTTCGCTTCCCTTTCTGAGCATGGTTGTGATGTGTTTCACCAACTCATCAAAACTTGAGACGAATCTCCTCAAGAAATTAATCTTCCCCAAAAAGGCCTGAACTTCCTTCTTGGATCTAGGAAGTGACAGGGTTTGAATTGCCTCTACCCTGCTAGGATCAATCCTCACTCCTTCTGCTAATACTATATGGCCTAACAGCTTGCCCTCCATCATAGAAAACAAGGTTTTCTTGGGATTAAGGGAGAGACCAAACCTCTGGCACTTCAAGAAAACTTTCCTTAAGTGATGGCAGTGNACTTCTTTGTTGTCACCTGGTCGGCCCATAGAGAAAACTTGAGCTTTGAATCCTAGGCTCTTTTATTTTCTTCCAATAATTTTTTGATGAGCTTAATCAGACTTTTATTGGAAGAGTCCGCCAGTCCATTTCCTGGAGGATAATAGGGAGTAGAGTGGATAAGCGAAATCTCAAACTGTTCAAGAACTTGACCAAAGGCTCAGACCTGAAAGAGGTAGCATTGTCGGTGATGATTTTTCTGGGACAACCAATTATGGCTATGATATCCTCCAGGAAACTGATAATTACTTTGTGAGAAGTACTCTTGGTAGGGATATCTTCTATCCACTTGGTGAAATAGTCTGTCGCAGTCAGGATCCATCTGTGTTGATCACTTGAGGGAGGATGAATTTCTATAATGAAGTCCAACCCCCACTGCTGAAAAGGTGCCAAAGCTACTATAGGCTTTAATGGCAGTGATCTGAGTTGTTTCTTTCCTGAGAACTTTTGGCATTTGATGCAAGCTCTGATTTCTCTGCAGACATCAACAAATAAAGTAGGCCAGTAATATCCAGCCCTAAGGATCTTATGAGCTATGGTATTCCAGAAATGATGCCCCCCACAAAGGCTGTCATGGAAATCATACGTGACCTTCTGGGCTTCTTGCGGGTCCAGGCATTTTAAAAATACCCCTAGAGGGTCTCTCCAGTACAAGGCTTGATCAATGAGGAAATATCTCACCGCCTTGAGTTTTAAAGCTCTCGCATTGCTTTTTCCCATTCCATTAGGAGGCTTCAATTCTTGCAAAAAGTACAAGATATCCTTCTACCAGGTGCACGCTACTAGTGACAAGGCACCCTGAGAATTATTATTGGACGACTCAGCTCGCGGATTTTCTGAACAGACGTTGATGAAGCTAACGCCCAAGGCTTCACAATTGGATTTAGCCAGTAGCTTGCCTAAACCCTGCCCCTTTACCAACTTGGTGGGCTTTATCTCCAAGTCAAATTCCAGGATTCTAGCGATCCATCTGCCTCTTCTCCCATCTATATCGGGCTGCACAAGGATATCCTTCACAGAAGCCGAAGGAACATATGTGGTTACCTTTGAGTGAAAGACATAGACTCTGAAATCTTTAAGAGCTTTCACTAGGGCATAGGCTTGCTTCTCCATGATTTCATACCTGATCTTTGCATCTCTTAATTCCCTACTAAAGAAGGCAATGGGTTGCTCCTGTCCTTTCTCATTTTTCTGCAATAACACCACTACTACCGTATCGAAAGAGGCAAAGGAAAAAACTTGGAAGGGTTTGGAATAATCAGGACTGATCAACACAGGTGCCTCAGTTAGTGCCTTTTTTATTTGGACAAAATATTCCCTGGGCTTAGTGGTCCATTTCACTTCGCTTCCCTTTCTGAGAATGGCTATGATGTGTTTCACATTTGAGACGAATCTCCTCAAGAAATTAATCTTCCCCAAAAAGGCCTGAACTTCCGTCTTGGATCTAGGAAGTGACAGGGTTTGAATTGCCTCTACCCTTATAGGATCAATCCTCACTCCTTCTGCTGATACTATATGGCCTAACAGCTTGCCCTCCATCATAGAAAACAAGGTTTTCTTGGGATTAAGGGAGAGACCAAACCTCTGGCACTTCAAGAAAACTTTCCTTAAGTGATGGCAGTGCTCTTTATCAGACCTGGAGAAGACTGTGATGTCATCTAGGTAGATCACTACAAACTGGTCTTTCTCCCCGATGAAGGCTATATCCATGGCTTGCTGAAATGTTGCTCCTTCATTCATAAGTCCAAATGGCATTTTGGCATACATGAATGTGCCCCAAGGGGTGGTGAAGGTTCTCTTTTCCCTATCTTCAGGCATGACTGATATCTGATTCTAGCCAGAAAACCCATCAATCATGGATATCCTGGATGCACCAGTTACCTTCTGCAATATGTGCTCCATCTTGGACAGGGGGTAATTGTCTTTCCTTGAGCTCCTGTTTAGGTTCCTGAAATCAACACAGAGTCTGATTTCTCCACTTTTCTTCCTTAATGGGACTAAATTGGCCACCCACTCGGAATATCTCAAGGGGACAATGATTTGGGCGTCTAGCAATTTCTTCACTTCTTTCTCCATGACGGGTAGCAACATGGGATTTATCTGCCTCAACTTCTGCCTGAACGGTTTAGCCTCTTCTTTTAGTGGGATTTTTTGCTCAATGACAGATGTGTCATAAGTCTTGAGGTCTTCATAGGTCCATGCAAACACATCAACAAAATCCTTTAATAACTTAGTATATTCCGCCCTCTGTTCATGGGTCAGACTGCTTGACAATTTGATAAACTTAGGCTCCTCCTGTGTGCCAATGTTGCATTCGGCTGTATTAGCATCTTTATCTGAAACACCATCCTTTACTGCCACATGATTCTTGTCAAACAACCTTTATAAAGGGACTAGTCCCCTTGGAATGTGATTGCTAGGCAACTGAATAATCTGGTGATTAACGATTTTATTCAAGAATACCTCAGAGGGAGGATCACCTTCGGGATCAGGATCCTAATCAATGTGCAATGCTGAAAACTCATCAACGGACTGAATGAATTTTTTGATTTCAAGATTGTCCTTGAATACCTCCCAATGCTTTACATTGTCCGGGATGGATGGTCTGTATCTTATTTCGACCTCACCATGGATCTTCGGCGGCAGAGGGACCCTAAAGAGACTAGCCGAGACCACTAAGGAGTCGACCGAGGTATTTTCTTCCCTTGGGACAAAAGTAATGTTGAAAGCTGAGAAGAAATTATCAATTAGGTCCCACACCTCGTTTCTGTAACTCCTGAGCCGAGGATGCTTGGCCCGATAAACATTCTTGACCTGTTGGATTATCAATTCTGCATCTTCGAACATTGACACCTCTTCAATTCCCATTTCTTTTGCAGCCCTCATACCCAGAACAAGAGCTTCGTATTCCACCACATTGTTGGTAGTTTCAAATTCCAGCTTGTATGATAGGGATATGGTCTCTTGACAGGGTGATATGAAAATCACTCCAGCGCCTGCGCCTAAACTGGAGGAAGCTCCGTCAAAGAACATCTTCCAAATAGAGGTGGTTGGAGGAGGTATCTGTTGATTAAGAATGTGCTGCTTTCTTATCTGTAAAGGGACCTCAGGATTTCTAGTGATCTGTAACAAACTAGACTCTAAGTCAGTTTCAAGTGCGAAGATGGGGTGGTTAGTGGGGTTTGCTTCATCACTGACAATATAGTCTAGCTGGGCTTCTCTGTACAACCTCCTGTGTTCCCCTCCGAAAACCAGAATGGTGGCATATGTGAGATCCATCTGTGATGTTCCTCCAAGTCTTTTAATCCAAGACCTTGACAACAACATGCCAAACTTGGGGGGAATGTCAACTACCACAATATCCATGACCACACTCTTCATGGGAAGCTGAAACAAAGAAACCACCAGGTCTTTGATGACTCCTAGACACTGCACTCTCCTTGAATCGAAAGAATACAAATCATGATAAGCCTTTGTCACCTCTAGTCCTAACTCTTCCATTACTATTTTGGGCATAAGGTTATGGGAAGCCCCTGAGTCCATGAGGTAGTTATGCAACACTTTATCATGTATGTTTAGGGATGTGTAGAAGGGAGGGGATGCATCATCTTTATCTTCTACCATGGGACCTAGGATGATAGCTGGTTTCTCATATTGAAGGTTCACTGAGTCAGAGGAAGGCTGGGGGAACTCATATTGTAGCAACTTGGAGAGGGACCTTTTGAAATCTTCATTTTTAACGAGTTCAGACAGGGGTACAAGAATTCTAATCTTCTGAATCTCATGTTCAATATTGAAGGAGGGGATAGGTCTAGGAGCTTCCCTTACCTCGGTGATAGGTTCCTTGGCTGATGGCGGAGCACTCTGAGTTTTCTTTTCTTTAGTAGTGGTTGCTACAGATTTAGTAGGCCTATCTGCTATGAGGGGCTGGTCTTGGCTGTCAAGGTCTCCTTCTTTATTTATTGACCTGAGATTGTATCTGTTAGAGGTGTGATCGACCCTTTCTCCCTTACCTAACTCATGGATTTGGATGTTCATCAGGTATTTTTCATATGCAGACTGAGTCAAATGGGGAAAAGGAGGAGCTTCTTCAACACAATGAATTTTGGGGTCGAACTCGTCGATCTCCTCCCCTCCCTCATGAGTAACCAGGTTATTTTGGAGAGGGGTTTGAATCCTTTGGTATTCTCTATATTTTTCCCTTTGCTCCCTTGGGAAGGCCTATGGTCCATTGTTATTAGGTCTCCTGAAACCTCTACCATCAACATTCTGGGGATTTTTGTACATGGGCTTCCCTTCTAACTCCCACCTTTCCATTCTAGCAGAAAGTGACTTTAGTATTCTAGTTGTCTCATGTGTTTGAAGGGGCAGGGGAGAGGAGCTGGATGAGGAAGCTTCAGGCCTCTGCATGTTTCTACCAACAGTGTTCCTGAGTCGATCAACAACCAATATATTAGATTCTACCTCCACGGCTTTATCCTGCATATGGGCCAGAGTAGTGGCTCTTCTTTCCCTCAACAGGAGGCAGAAATCGGGATCAAAGGCGCCAGCATAAGTGATCTTTGCAGAGGCTTTGGAGGGTTTTATCTCAGCAAGGATTTTGTTGTACATTTTATTAAATCTATTGGAGAAGTCAAAGACAGAATCTCCTTCTTTTCTCTTCAAAGACCCAAACTCTGTCATGTAATACATGAAGTCTTTTTTATCTCCCCACTATCTTAAAAAGGCATTATCTAAAGCTTCGATCCCATCAATAGATCTAGGAGGTAGGGCCTTAAACCATTTTCTAGCCTCGCCTTGGAGACTATGGACAAAAATCCTCATCCACACGTCTGCATGCATGATGTTATTATCATCTGTGAAACTGTAAAAGGCTTCTAGGTGTTCTTCCGTAGTTATGTCCCCCTCGCCGATAAAATTGGGTAGCTGTTTGAGGTAACAATCTACTGGGAGGGCATTGAGAGGCTGAGGTAACACGAGGGTCGCATACCTAGCATCTATAATGGCCTCCATTCTGGTCATAGGGGGATTTGCACCAGCCATAGGAATATTAGGTGGAGGAGAACTTGGAGGGGAAGGAGCTCGCGAAGGGGCTACTGGGAATGAGTCTCGAAGTGGAGTGGGAAACAAGAGGGGATTTAAGGAGAAGGCTAACGAGCTCAAAGTCAGTAGGTGCTCCTCTTTGTGTAGGAGTGGGGAAATCTTCTATAGTCCTGGGTCTACACCAAGGTACACCTTCAGAGGAGAGGGGAGTGACAAGGATTTCTCCCTCCAATCCTAGACCAAGAGGGGAAAACTCAGCAGGAACACTCCCAAAATTTAGGAAACGGGAAACCTCTGAAGGAGGTCTATTAGGAAACTAAGGAAGAGAATATGGAGTTCTTACAGGAGGAGATGGCGGATTACCTGTTTTGGCGGTGGAAGATTCTTCTTCAAGGGCCTTTCCTTTTCTGAGGACCACCTCTGGATCAGTTTCAGGTGTAGCTGGAGGTAGCTGTGGATGAGACCACGTGTGTCTGCCTCTGAAAGCCACAATTAATAGAGCAGGTTCACCCCAGTGGAGTCTCCAGGTGCACAGTATCAATCTTCAAGGGCTTTGATGTCTGATGCACCTTCAGAATCAGAAGCTCAATGTCATTCAATCCCAGAGAATATTTTCAACTTCGTCCCCAGCAACGACGCCAGAAATGTTGGCGACGGAAGTCACTCCTAGATTGCAGCATGAGTAGAGCCCGACGCCCATCAATTTTATTGTCACGATAGTTTTTAAGGGGTGATCAAATGGGTAGAGACTCGGGAAGATATCACTCTAACTCAGGGACTAGATTCAGGATGTGAGAAACAAAAGAGGTCTTGATCCAACTTCAGTCAGTGAGGTGATTTCAAAATGAGTAGGTTGAATACTTGATGAGAGAAGTGGACAAACTACCTCAGGCAACAGGCCTTTCAGCAATTTGTAGAAGAAAAACTCTAAATTTGAGATCCTCTGGTTTAGGGTTTCGAGAAACTGAAAGGGGGACTTGACTGGATTCTCCAATTCCAAGTCATTCAGCGCTTAAGAAAATCACAAGGACCGATTAGAAACAATGCAACTGTTACAGTGATCCAATATACATCATCCTATAACAGTTACCACTCAACTGTATTCTCCAATTCCGAGTCGTTCTAACACAGTGTAAACAAAGACGTGAAGGAAACTGACATTCATAAGACAAGAAGTCTCAAGATTTCATGCATAACCAGAATAACAGTGCTTCATTAAATTTTTACAATCGGGAGCCTTGCTCAACCATCAATGGATTACAAAATACAAAGGTTGAGTTTATATCGTCAGAGAAAATCGCCCAACATCGGCGGACTAGGTCATCTGAGGCTTGGTGTCCCTTTAGCCAAATTCGAGCGAGTATTCTTTGTCAGACACCCCCCTTAACCGCGCACGACTCCTGCAAGGGGAGTAGCTGATCCATTAAGTGCCGAGCTAGCATGTGCATACCTCCTCTGGCTGGTCGAGGACTCAGCATGGACTCTTCAGAAAAACGGGTACATAGGGCCCTCTTGAGCAGACCGCTTGCCAGATTATCCATACTTTACACTTAATGCCTGAGGAGAGGCTTCAACCACCTCTTCTCATTTTCATTTACTCCAGGCGAAAAACCAGGATCAAGGTTGAATCAAATGGCGTATGGAGATCATGATGATTCTTTCGACGACTAGACTCGACGCCTTTGGCCCCCTTTTTGCACAACTTCTTCCTTTTCCAAGTGACCACGGGTTGTGACTCTGAGTCTATTCCCAAAGCGCTTTTAGCGTTCGCGAATAGAAAGAGTTAATCTCTACTTATTCACAGCTACGATGAGAGAAACACCGAGATGGCTCAATCGAGCGCCGCGCATCTCTCCCAGATCCGACGGTCCTAAACTTACTCAGTGATGTCATGGGCCCAGGTCCTAGACTCTCCCGACACCTTGCGCATCAGGAATCTGATGGAGCTGTTTTTGCGCCTTGGAATCGCGATGGGCGAAAAGGCGAGGAGCCTAATCGTGCACCATGTGTCTCCTTTGGATAAACGACTGAGACTGCTTCGCAATTTCTGTGGGCCCGACTCTGGGCGCTTTTGGCACTCTGGGGTTCAGGGTTTCGAGATGTGAGAAGACGAGGGAATTTCACCCTTCGAACTCCCGAGTACCGATATGCCGACTAGATCTTGCACTATGTGTCGTTGGATCGGACGACCCAGATTCAGCCATGAAAAATAGGTTCTTTCTCTGACGTTATATATCGTTTAACTTGGTAGACCCAATATCTTGATGACTATTGATCTGCCTTTGTGGATGAATCTGGACCGTCGACGACATAACTTCACCCTCTTACATGCTTGGAAGCCTTAAAACGAGATTTTTCAATGCTGCTCTCGGGCGCTTCTAGTGCATCTTACAGACCCGAACACTCTTGCACCTAGGACAAGTAATGTCACAAACATGTTGCATCTCTGATACATTTATGTTATATTATTGGATATCCATGATATCTCTGTGCATTTATTTATTGTATCTCCGCTCTCATTTCATGCCGAAAGTAATTTGGATCAGTGGTATCAGAGCAAGCTGCTCTTGATCGTTTTTCAGTGCATTTCCCTGACGAGGTCTGAGTATAACAACTTGGGTATCGAGATTGTATATCTTGAATACAATTGCTCTCGCATGACCAAGAAACCCTCCATGGAATAATAAAATAAAAACGACGGAGCAGACGGTCCTATAAGTCTATTTCTTGAGAAATCTCTCACACGACAGAGGGACGAAATGATGGATAATTTTTCCCACATCCTTTAATGCCTCCTGATAGCATCAAGAACATCTTCATCAAGCAGCCACTTTGGAGGCACCTTTCCTTTTAAGGTACACGTAAATTTTGATATCCCTATATTTGAAGGTCAGATAGATGCACATGCCCTAGATAAATGGTTAAATTTGTTAGAAGGTTATTTCTCTATTCACAATTTTTCCAACAGAGAAAATATCATCTTCGTGCTCCTTAAGGCTCTCCCCCATTTCAAACATTGGTGGAAAACTTATTGGGAGCAGAGTTCCACAGAGAAGTCTGGAATATAAGGGGTCGATCCCACTTGGGATTGTTTTGTGGATGCGGTAAAAGAACAGTATTACCCTGTTGGAAACTATGAGGACCAATACATGAGATGGACCACACTATGGCAAGAGAGGGTCCAAGCAGTTCTAGAGTTCACCAATACCTTCCATACCTTGCACACCAAGATGGATATCAAAGAATCCGAACAACATTTGGTTCTGAAATACCGTGGGGCTCTACACAGATACATCCAAACTGAAATGGATTTTCTGGACATCTCATTGCTCAGTGTTGCTTATCGATATGTTGTTAAAATTGAGCAGAAATTTAAGCACCAGAACAAATGGGAGTTTGGGTCTGAAAATCCACAACAACCAAGGTATGAAAAAGATGGTCCTCACAAACAGTGTCTCAAAAAATAGTCCAAGCCACAGAAAAAGAATGGTCATGGGAAGACAAAGAAGGACACCGAAAAATGGTGTGATTTCCACAAAAGCCCCTGGCACAACACCGATGAATGTCACTCAAAATAGTCATTAGTGGCCGAGATCAAAGACAAGGATTTGAACCCTGATTCGAAATATGATTCTGAAAATACTGGTAAATGACAGATCATTGACGCAAACCCCACTATTATTGTCACGACCACAACAATTCAACTAAAAGAACCAACATATCCTGAAGAGGGGGAGTGCATTTTTCATTCACAAATGTGGGTGAAGGGGACCCAACTGCATTTTATTGTTGATAACAGAATCCAGAAGAACCTCATCTCAGTAGAGGTCGTCAAACATTTGGGATTGTCGACAACAATACACCCGCAACCATACAACATCGGGTGGCTTCACCAAGGACGAGATTTTCATGTCAGCCAACAATGTCGATTGTCATATGACATCCAGCCCTTCAAGGATGAGGTATTATGTGATGTTGCCCCACTGTATGTTTGTAATGTTCTCTTGGGCCAGCCATATATGTGGAGACACCATGTTGTTTATGAGTCTCGACCCCACAGTGTCATTGTTTCTCTAGGGGGTCATCTCTACAGAATATCAGAGGTAGTTCTGACTATTGTTCCACCTAAGCAGTGCCACAAGGTAGTATCTCATACTGCAAAATTCAACTTCTTCATAATATGTTCAAAAGGGGAACAGAAGGACACTGCAACCACTACAACCTTGCCGCAAACAACTTCTATCCAACAAAAGAAGGTCGACAAGGTTGTAGAAAAGTGCAAAGATTCCTTCTACACACTGTCCTCTCATGTATCTCGACTTGTTGAACAACCTCATCTTCAACAGGTTCGTGACGAACTTCCACAAACTGAGCAGCGCGATGTCTCCAGCAAGGCAAGCAGCTCACCAAGATGCAGATTTAGCAAACACTTTTCCCTCTCCCCCAGGAACTCAACGCAATGGATACCATTTCTTCCTAAGGAGGGAGGATTGATCCAGGTGGATATTGGTGGCCACCCACCTTTTCCAACTGGCTCAAAACTATTTTTTGGCAATTTTGGCAATTTACTATTTTTAGCAGTTTTAACTTCTGGGGCTATTTTGAGGGCCTAAATGAAGGTTTTTCAAGATCAAGATTCTAAATTATATTTGAAAGCATGATTGATCCCCCAAAATGAATCTCCTCGATGATATCTTTCCAACGGGCTATCATACGCCTAAAACAAAGATCGTATGCAAAAGTTACGATCCCGGGAAGTTGATGTACTAACTTACCCAAACAGGGCCCACATGACTTTTGGCGCTTCATCTCCTAGGGTTAGGTTTTTGGATGTCTAGGGTTTTTGACATTCCTGTTTATTGTANCTCAGAGGGAGGATCACCTTCGGGATCGGGATCCTGATCAATGTGCAATGCTGAAAACTCATCAACGGACTAAATGAAGTTTTTGATTTCAAGATTGTCCTTGAATACCTCCCAATGCTTTACATTGTCCGGGATGGATGGTCTGTATCTTATTTCGACCTCACCATGGATCTTCGGCGACAGAGGGACCCTAAACAGACTAGCCGAGACCGCTAAGGAGTCGGCCGAGGTATTTTCTTCCCTTGGGACAAAAGTAATGTTGAAAGCTGAGAAGAAATTATCAATTAGGTCCCACACCTCGTTTCTGTAACTCCTGAGCCGAGGATGCTTGGCCCAATAAACATTCTTGACCTGTTGGATTATCAATTCTGCATCTCCGAACACTGACACCTCTTCAATTCCCATTTCTTTTGCAGGCCTCATACCCAGAACAAGAGCTTTGTATTCCACCACATTGTTGGTAGTTTCAAATTCCAGCTTGTATGATAGGGATATGGTCTCTTGACAGGGTGATATGAAAATCACTCCAGCGCCTGCGCCTAAACTGGAGGAAGCTCCGTCAAAGAACATCTTCCAAACAGAGGTGGTTGGAGGAGGTATCTGCTGATTAAGAATGTGCTGCTTTCTTATCTGTAAAGGGACCTCAGGATTTCCAGTGATCTGTAACAAACTAGACTCTAAGTCAGTGTAAAGTGCGAAGATGGGGTGGTTAGTGGGGTTTGCTTCATCACTGACAATATAGGCTAGCTGGGCTTCTCTGTACAACCTCCTGTGTTCCCCTCCGAAAACCAGAATGGTGGCATATGTGAGATCCATATGTGATGTTCCTCCAAGTCTTTTAATCCAAGACCTTGACAACAACATGCCAAACTTGGGGGGAACGTCAACTACCACAATATTCATGACAACACTCTTCATGGGCAGCTGAAACAAAGAAACCACCAGGTCTTTGATGACTCCTAGACACTGCACTCTCCTTGAATCGAAAGAATAAAAATCATGATAAGCCTTTGTCACCTCCAGTCCTAACTCTTCCATTACTATTTTGGGCATAAGGTTATGGGAAGCCCCTGAGTCCATGAGGTAGTTATGCAACACTTTATCATGTATGTTTAGGGATGTGTAGAAGGGAGGCGATGCATCATCTTTATCTTCTACCATGGGACCTAGGATGACAGCTGGTTTCTCATATTGAAGGTTCACTGAGTCAGAGGAAGGCTGGGGGAACTCATATTGTAGCAACTTGGAGAGGGACCTTTTGAAAACTTCATTTTTAACGAGTTCAGACAGGGGTACAGGAATTCTAATCTTCTAAATCTCATGTTCAATATTGAAGGAGGGGATAGGTCTAGGAGCTTCCCTTACCTCGGTGATAGGTTCCTTGGATGATGGCGGAGCACTCCGAGTTTTCTTTTCTTTAGTAGTGGTTGCTACAGATTTAGTAGGCCTATCTGCTATGAGGGGCTGGTCTTGGCTGTCAAGGTCTCCTTCTTTCTTTATTGACCTGAGATTGTATCTGTTAGAGGTTTGATCGGCCCTTTCTCCCTTACCTAACTCATGGATTTGGATGTTCATCAGGTATTTTTCATATGCAGACTGAGTCAAATGGGGAAAAGGAGGAGCTTCTTCAACACAATGAATTTCGGGGTCGAACTCGTCGATCTCCTCCCCTCCCTCATGAGTAACCAGGTTATTTTGGAGAGGGGTTTGAATCCTTTGGTCTTCTCTGTCTTTTTCCCTTTGCTCCCTTGGGAAGGCCTATGGTCCATTGTTATTAGGTCTCCTGAAACCTCTACCATCAACATTCTGGGGATTTCTGTACATGGGCTTCCCTTCTAACTCCCACCTTTCCATTCTAGCAGAAAGTGACTTTAGTATTCTAGTTGTCTCATGTGTTTGAAGGGGCAGGGAGAGGAGCTGGATGAGGAAGCTTCAGGCCTCTGCATGTTTCTACTAGCAGTGTTCCTGAGTCGATCAACAACCAATATATTAGATTCTACCTCCACGGCTTTATCCTGCATATGGGCCAGAGTAGTGTCTCTTCTTTCCCTCAACAGGAGGCAGAAATCGGGATCAAAGGCGCCAGCATAAGTGATCTTTGCAGAGGCTTCGGAGGGTTTTATCTCAGCAGGGATTTTGTTGTACATTTTATTAAATCTCTTGGAGAAGTCAGAGACAAAATCTCCTTCTTTTCTCTTCAAAGACCCAAACTCTGTCATGTAATACATGAAGTCTTTTTTATCTCCCCACTATCTTAAAAAGGCATTATCTAAAGCTTTGATACCATCAATAGATCTAGGAGGTAGGGCCTTAAACCATTTTCTAGCCTCGCCTTGGAGACTATGGACAAAAATCCTCATCCACGCGTCTGCATGCATGATGTTATTATCATCTGTGAAACTGTAAAAGGATTCTAGGTGTTCTTCCGCAGTTATGTCCCCCTCACTGATAAACTTGGGTAGCTATTTGAGGTAACAATCTACTGGGAGGGCATTGAGAGGTTGAGGTAACACGAGGGGCGCATACCTAGCGTCTATAATGGCCTCCATTCTGGTCATAGGGGGATTTGCACCAGCCATAGGAATATTAGGTGGAGGAGAACTTGGAGGGGAAGGAGCTCGCGAAGGGGCTACTGGGAATGAGTCTCGAAGTGGAGTGGGAAACAAGAGGGGATTTAAGGAGAAGGCTAACGAGCTCAAAGTTAGTAGGTGCTCCTCTTTGTGTAGGAGTGGGGAAATCTTCTATAGTCCTGGGTATACACCAAGGTACACCTTCAGAGGAGAGGGGAGTGACAAGGATTTCTCCCTCCAATCCTAGACCAGGAGGGGAAAACTCAGCAGGAACACTCCCAAAATTTAGGAAACGGGAAACCTCTGAAGGAGGTCTATTAGGAAACTAAGGAAGAGAATATGGAGTTCTTACAGGAGGAGATGGTGGATTACCTGTTTTGGCGGTGGAAGCTTCTTCTTCAGGGGCCTTTCCTTTTCTGAGGACCACCTCTGGATCAGTTTCAGGTGTAGCTAGAGGTAGTTGTGGATGAGACAGCGTGTGTCTGCCTCTGAAAGCCACAATTAATAGAGCAGGTTCACCCCAGTGGAGTCGCCAGGTGCACAGTAGCAATCTTCAAGGGCTTTGATGTCTGATGCACCTTCAAAATCAGAAGCTCAATGTCGTTCAATCCCAGAGAATATTTTCAACTTCGTCCCCAACAACGACGCCAGAAATGTTGGCAACGGAAGTCACTCCTAGATTGCAGCATGAGTAGAGCCCGACGCCCATCAGTTTTATTGTCACGATAGTTTTTAAGGGGTGATCAAATGGGTAGATACTTGGGAAGATATCACTCTAACTCAGGGACTAGATTCAGCATGTGAGAAACAAAAGAGGTCTTGATCCAACTTCAGTCAGTGAGGTGATTTCAAAATGAGTAGGTTGAATACTTGATGAGAGAAGTGGACAAACTACCTCAGGCAACAGGCCTTTCATCAATTTGTAGAAGAAAAACTCTGAATTTGAGATCCTCTGGTTTAGGGTTTTGAGAAACTGAAAGGGGGACTTGACTGGATTCTCCAATTCCAAGTCATTCAGCGCTTAAGAAAATCACAAGGACCGATTAGAAACAGTGCAACTGTTACAGTGATCCAATATACATCATCCTATAACAGTTACCACTCAACTGGATTCTCCAATTCCGAGTCGTTCTAACACAGTGTAAACAAAGACGCGAAGGAAACTGACATTCATAAGACAATAAGTCTCAAGAGTTCATGCATAACCAGAATAACAGTGCTTCATTAAAGTTTTACAATCGGGAGCCTTGCTCAACCATCAATGGATTACAAAATACAAAGGCTGAGTTTATATCGTTAGAGAAAATCGCCCAACATCGGCGGACTAGGTCATCTGAGGCTTGGTGTCCCTTTAGCCAAATTCGGGCGATTATTCTTTGTCAGACGCCCCCCTTAACCGCGCACGACTCCTGCAAGGGGAGTAGCTGATCCATTAAGTGTCGAGCTAGCATGTGCATACCTCCTCTGGTTGGTCGAGGACTCGGCATGGCCTCTTCAGAAAAATGGGTACATAGGGCCCTCTTGAGCAGACCGCTTGCCAGATTATCCATACTTTACACTTAATGCCTGAGGAGAGGCTTCAACCACCTCTTCTCATTTTCATTTACTCCAGGCTAAAAACCAGGATCAAGGTTGAATCAAATGGCGTATGGAGATCATGATGATTCTTTCGGCGACTAGACTCGACGCCTTTGGCCCCCTTTTTGCACAACTTCTTCCTTTTCCAAGTGACCACGGGTTGTGACTCTGAGTCTATTCCCAAAGCACTTTCAGCGTTCGTGAATAGAAAGAGTTAATCTCTACTTATTCACAGCTACGATGAGCGAAACACTGAGATGGCTCAATCGGGCGCCGCGCATCTCTCCCATATCCGACAGTCCTAAACTTACTCAGTGATGTCATGGGCCCAGGTCCTAGACTCTCCCGACACCTTGCGCATCGGGAATCTGATGGAGCTGTTTTTGTGCCTTGGAATCGCGATGGGCGAAAAGGCGAGGAGCCTAATCGTGCACCATGTGTCCCCTTTGGATAAACGACTGAGACTGCTTCGCAATTGCTGTGGGCCCGACTCTGGGCGCTTTTGGCACTCCGGGGTTCAGGGTTTCGAGATGTGAGAAGACGAGGGAATTTCACCCTTCGAACTCCCGAGTACCGATATGCCGACTAGATCTTGCACTATGTGTCGCTGGATCGGACGACCCAGATTCAGCCATGAAAAATAGGTGCTTTCTCTGACGCTATATATCGTTTAACTTGGTAGCCCCAATATCCTAATGACTATTTATCTGCCTTTGTGGATGAATCTGGACCGTCGACGACATAACTTCACCCTCTTACGTGCTTGGAAGCCTTAAAACAAGATTTTTCAATGCTGCTCTTGGGCGCTTCTAGTGCATCTTACAGACCCGAACACTCTTGCACCTAGGACAAGTAATGTCACTAACAGGTTGCATCTCTGATACATTTATTTTATATTATTGGATATCCATGATATCTCTGTGCATTTATTTATTGTATCTCCGCTCTCATTTCATGCCGAAAGTAATTTGGATCAGTGGTATCAGAGCAAGCTGCTCTTGATCGTTTTTCAGTGCATTTCCCTGACGAGGTCTGAGTATAACAACTTGGGTATCGAGATTGTATATCTTGAATACAATTGCTCTCGCATGACCAAGAAACCCTCCATGGAATAATAAAATAAAAACGACGGAGCAGACGGTCCTATAAGTCTATTTCTTGAGAAATCTCTCACACGACAGAGGGACGAAATGATGGATAATTTTTCCCACATCCTTTAATGCCTCCTGATAGCATCAAGAACATCTTCATCAAGCAGCCACTTTGGAGGCACCTTTCCTTTTAAGGTACACGTAAATTTTGATATCCCTATATTTGAAGGTCAGATAGATGCACATGCCCTAGATAAATGGTTAAATTTGTTAGAAGGTTATTTCTCTATTCACAATTTTTCCAACAGAGAAAATATCATCTTCGTGCTCCTTAAGGCTCTCCCCCATTTCAAACATTGGTGGAAAACTTATTGGGAGCAGAGTTCCACAGAGAAGTCTGGAATATAAGGGGTCGATCCCACTTGGGATTGTTTTGTGGATGCGGTAAAAGAACAGTATTACCCTGTTGGAAACTATGAGGACCAATACATGAGATGGACCACACTATGGCAAGAGAGGGTCCAAGCAGTTCTAGAGTTCACCAATACCTTCCATACCTTGCACACCAAGATGGATATCAAAGAATCCGAACAACATTTGGTTCTGAAATACCGTGGGGCTCTACACAGATACATCCAAACTGAAATGGATTTTCTGGACATCTCATTGCTCAGTGTTGCTTATCGATATGTTGTTAAAATTGAGCAGAAATTTAAGCACCAGAACAAATGGGAGTTTGGGTCTGAAAATCCACAACAACCAAGGTATGAAAAAGATGGTCCTCACAAACAGTGTCTCAAAAAATAGTCCAAGCCACAGAAAAAGAATGGTCATGGGAAGACAAAGAAGGACACCGAAAAATGGTGTGATTTCCACAAAAGCCCCTGGCACAACACCGATGAATGTCACTCAAAATAGTCATTAGTGGCCGAGATCAAAGACAAGGATTTGAACCCTGATTCGAAATATGATTCTGAAAATACTGGTAAATGACAGATCATTGACGCAAACCCCACTATTATTGTCACGACCACAACAATTCAACTAAAAGAACCAACATATCCTGAAGAGGGGGAGTGCATTTTTCATTCACAAATGTGGGTGAAGGGGACCCAACTGCATTTTATTGTTGATAACAGAATCCAGAAGAACCTCATCTCAGTAGAGGTCGTCAAACATTTGGGATTGTCGACAACAATACACCCGCAACCATACAACATCGGGTGGCTTCACCAAGGACGAGATTTTCATGTCAGCCAACAATGTCGATTGTCATATGACATCCAGCCCTTCAAGGATGAGGTATTATGTGATGTTGCCCCACTGTATGTTTGTAATGTTCTCTTGGGCCAGCCATATATGTGGAGACACCATGTTGTTTATGAGTCTCGACCCCACAGTGTCATTGTTTCTCTAGGGGGTCATCTCTACAGAATATCAGAGGTAGTTCTGACTATTGTTCCACCTAAGCAGTGCCACAAGGTAGTATCTCATACTGCAAAATTCAACTTCTTCATAATATGTTCAAAAGGGGAACAGAAGGACACTGCAACCACTACAACCTTGCCGCAAACAACTTCTATCCAACAAAAGAAGGTCGACAAGGTTGTAGAAAAGTGCAAAGATTCCTTCTACACACTGTCCTCTCATGTATCTCGACTTGTTGAACAACCTCATCTTCAACAGGTTCGTGACGAACTTCCACAAACTGAGCAGCGCGATGTCTCCAGCAAGGCAAGCAGCTCACCAAGATGCAGATTTAGCAAACACTTTTCCCTCTCCCCCAGGAACTCAACGCAATGGATACCATTTCTTCCTAAGGAGGGAGGATTGATCCAGGTGGATATTGGTGGCCACCCACCTTTTCCAACTGGCTCAAAACTATTTTTTGGCAATTTTGGCAATTTACTATTTTTAGCAGTTTTAACTTCTGGGGCTATTTTGAGGGCCTAAATGAAGGTTTTTCAAGATCAAGATTCTAAATTATATTTGAAAGCATGATTGATCCCCCAAAATGAATCTCCTCGATGATATCTTTCCAACGGGCTATCATACGCCTAAAACAAAGATCGTATGCAAAAGTTACGATCCCGGGAAGTTGATGTACTAACTTACCCAAACAGGGCCCACATGACTTTTGGCGCTTCATCTCCTAGGGTTAGGTTTTTGGATGTCTAGGGTTTTTGACATTCCTGTTTATTGTANGATGAAATTTGGGCATTTTTATTGTCTCCACTAGGATGCAATTACCCTAAGTGTATCATTTTCCCATTTTGGAATAGCACACCTATAAGGGTAATGTTTGAATAAGGAATTGCATAATGGTTTTTAAGTCACAAAAATTTCATACCCCATTAAGTGTGACATGGTATTCCACCTCTTGATAGGTGATAGATTCAAAGTTAGGCGGGATGCTTTATGGCATGAAAATAATGAAAAGGAGAAGCTAATCACAAATATACATGGTTTCCATATAAGTATACATTTATCCATTTATGATATGCGAGTGAGAGCCGATCAAACCAGTCCATGAAGATCTGATCAAGTGCGAGGAGACTAGGGCACGCACACTGCGAGGAGACTAGGGAATGCACACTGTGACTCGTGAGTTGGAGGGAACGATGGAGAAGGAAGGAGATAGAGAAGGAAGGGCATTGTGAGATATACATTTCTCCATTTCATCGATGCGAGTGAGAGCCGATCAAACCAGTTCGAGGAAACTTCATTTCTTTCAAGTGCGAGGAGACTACGGCACGCTGCGACTCATGAGTTGAAGGGAACACTAGAGAAGGAAGGAGATAGATACGAAAGGGAATTGGGAGAGAGATATCACGAGCAAGGTTACAAAGGAGAGAGAGATCTTGCGGAGGGCACTAGCTAGAAGAGAGAGCTTGAGGGTAGGGTTAGGAAGGAGACACAACTCACGGAGGGCATCGAGAGAGAGAGGTTGAGGGCAAGGAGACACAGTACAATGGTGAGTTTTTGAATTTCCAATATTTGCATATGAAAATATCTAAAAATGTTGACATGTAATTTTAGGGAATAAAAATGCTAGTGGCTCTATATGTGCACAAAAATCCCCTCACGGGGTTCCTATAAAATTTGATTCCCTAACTGATATTTTCAACTAAATTTACGTATTATGGCTCCTATAACAAAAATGCATGATATATTGGCAATGTAGACTTTCCTTTGAATTGGCACTTAGGTTATATAGTATGTTAAATGTTAAACCATGTGCTGTGAACATTGGAGTAGGTTATCTTGTAGAGATTTACCAATGAATTGAACCATTCAACTAGCTTAGGCTTAGTTTCCCTCTACATTTCTAGATACCTGAGAGTGACCATTATACAAACACATATTTGCAAAGAAAACCCAAATATAAAATGTCAAGCACCATAATTGGTAGATCATTGTTTGCATATTTAATTTTTACAGGCTATTGTTATGCGTAGTGGAGAGTGGGTGAGAAGATATTTCTTGATCCTCACTTTAAATATAATGTCCACTTTATGCAACAACAAAAAAAAATACGTTGAGTTTTCAAATATAAGAACACTAGATGATCCTATAGAAAAGAAACATGATAAAATTATGTTTGAAGTCCTTCCTCGTTCTCCACAACTAACCGAACACCTCTCCCAAGTCCAAGTCCCATTAGCCAACATGTTCCTCTCCTTGAAAATATTCTCATAAGAGATAGAAGGAAAACATGTCTAAAGATCCCATACCTCATTAAATAGTGGTTGTAAAGTAAAATTCCTTAAAATAAATTTTTCCTCATCCATTTTATTACCAGTAGAGAGTCTCCAGAGACCTATAAGTGGGCTACACCGTGTTCCAAAGGCAAAGTCAATAGAAGTTTTAAATATATGAGTTCTAAGAAGTTATTGGAACCATTTCCCATTCCAAATTTAAAATTTATACAATGAGAGTTTGATAGGTGAATTACCCCTCATGTTCCTCCTCGTCCATCAAAGAAATCTCAAGGCATCCTCTTGCCAATATGTTTTTCCACTATTTATCTTGGGATCTCAATTGCCTTGCTTTGAGTGAAGGAGATGATGATATTTAAACCTTGAATGGAATATTGAAAAGGAAGAGTATCCCTATCCTAAGAAATATTTTCATTCCTATCCAACCATATTCCCCAAGTTATAATTAAAGGGAGATCTCTTGAGTTATTTGTGGCAGCATTTCCACACCAATTATTGAGGCCCTCCTTAATGGAATCCCTTGACCAAAAATTTCCCAAACCCGTGATTCCCTCAACTTCTATCCAAACATATTTAGAAAAGGATCAATACATAATTAAATGGTAATTTGTTTCCTCACTTGCCTTGCATAAACCACACCATCCAAGACCAAATGTGTTCCTTTTCTTGAGGATATCCCAATGGAGTACTTTTTTTTATAGGGGAAATCAACAATTAGTCGGGCACGTACTCATATGACACGTGGTCGTGTTATCCGAATACTAACACTATAACCCCAGGCGTGCATACTTGGCCCCTCACGCGACACACAAGACTAGTCAAGGGTTTCGAACTAGTGACTTCACATAACAATGTTCCTTAATGATACACTCCATCACCGATTGTTCTACACCCTGGGGATCCTAGACAAGTACTTTATTATTTAGTAAATTCCACATAAAAAATTGTGACTTAGATAGGAATTTGAACCACCATACCTTTTTCCACCACCATTGTGAAGGATATTCATTCCCTCATGCAACCAAGGCCCTATAGCCTTCTCTAGGAGAATAATCCTTCATTGGATTCAAAGACCAGACCAATGTATATTTCTTTTCCTTGATCCTTACACAACTTGATTTGAGACTTCCAACATATCTATCCCAAGTATCAACATTTTCGTCCCAAAAACTAGGTCCCTCCGGGTAAGCCAACCTTGGTGACAAATATTATTTTTATTCAAGTTAGCTCTCCAGGACAAATTATAAAATCCTCGAGACCCTAAAAACATTATGATATGATGTGGAAGCATGTAATTTTCACCACTACCTATCCATGGGTCCATCCCTACTTGTAGCTTTGTTCTTCTACCAACACACCATACAAGCTAGTTTCCAATCGAGGGGAAGGCTAAAATCATTGCTTTCTAGATGATGGATACATTGATTAAATTCTTGATAGAATTCCTTATCCAACCCTCCATTGAATCTCAAGAAA
>JZKD02S2007185.1:0-18374 GCA_000966675.3 Picea glauca | reverse complement strand
CACATTACAATAGTAATAAGGAGGATTACATAATAAATATGACTAAGCTTATGATATAAGTAAAGGTTCGGGGCTATGTGTATAAGGATTACAATACTAAGCTTAAGCTAGTCTATCTATGATGGTTTTCATTACTATACCAATACATCGTGCTAGTATGATTGAATCGTAATGAGATAATTATGATTCCCATTAGAGTGATACATGTTATAACTATATGTAATAGACATAATATACCAATACTAATACTGGGTTCAATGGGAAACAACATGGTAACATAAGAGATATAGAAACTATGATTACTAGTAATACAGGTGATGTAATGAACAACATTGTTTATCACTTACTCAGATTAATGGCATTACTACTATATCTACCTAATGATCTCATATTCAATGCAAGTTGTTAGTGTTTTCCTATGGGAATTAAGTAACATAGATGTGTTGTAATACGTAATGGTAGAAAAAAAACAACAAGTACGACATCAATTGTAAGCTCTTGTATAGGGGAAATGACTAGAACCATTAGCATTACTTAAGCTAGTATCACTTCTATTACTCACATGGTCATACAAGCTCACTATGATAGCTTCTCAATATGGGATATGACTTCAAGTGTTATTCTTAAGCTCTACCTTATATTACCATAACTATGATGGGGTTTGTACGTATGATAGTTATGTATGTTCTATAAAGGTTAATGAATCATTACAACTTAGTTGAGTTTTATTTATGTATATAAAGCTACTAATAGTGTTACATGTGTCATATTCTGTTACAAGTACAGTATAACCATAATCACTAAAACAATGGAATTTGTTATCATAACTATTACAAATAACAAGGGCATTTAACATGTAATGATGATTACCAACCCATTTGATCTATGTATTACTAATATACAATATCACATATTACACATAACTAGTATTAGTGCACTGTGAGTTTAGTCTCATTCCCATTAATCTATGTAATCAAATAAACAAAAGTAACCTGTATCATTCTTATTAGTTACAAACTATACTTACCATTATGTTATGGCATTACTATTGATTGATCTGAGTATTAAGCCCATAAGTATCTATAGATCATATTTGTGTTCATAAAGTTTAGATATGTCTATGATTACCATTATTAAGTTGTAACATGCACAAAAGGTGATATAAGTGATATGTATAGGGTCAACTACTTACACCTAAGCTTATGATACATGGATACTATGATGAAAGTGGTAGTACTAAGTCATATTCAACTTACTGTATTCACTGATCTCTATCATTCTAGTCATTTGATTAGTATAGGGTCAACTAAGTTAATTATGATCACCTAAGTGATTAGTATAGGGTCAACTAAGTTAAGTATGATCAATGCATATTATAAGCTAGTTTCAAACTAGTTAATTGATCTGAGCTATTACATGGGTTTAGTGTATGAATGAGTCATATAAGGTAAAACAAGGAGAGTAGTATCATATATGTTACATATTATGTAAATATTGTAATATCATGAAGCTTGATCATTACACACAAGCCGAAGAGTTATGCTACAGACCAATGGTCTTGTCATAGGTTTGGGCCCCTATGGCCAAGTCACAGTCCACTGGACTGTGACTTGGCCGCGGGGGCCAACCCTGTGGCCAAGCCTTGAGCACGCCAACGAATTCACCACACAATTGAGCCCCCATGGCCAAGTCACATTCCAATGGACTGTGACTTGGATGCGGAGGCCCAACCCTATGGCGTGCCCACAGCTTGGGTACAAAGGCCAAATCTTAGCATAATTTAAATTAAAAAATAAAAATAAAATTAAAACTAAAACTAAAATATCAGTGGGAATTTTGAGCTTACTTGAAGCTCGGCCTGCCCACCCCAAGGAGCACCCACCAACACGACAGCACAACTGCCCGAAGGAGCGCCCACCAACATCAACACAATAGCATGTCCATGCCCATGGCTTGGATACAAAGGCCGAAATATAAATTAAAATTTAAATTAAAAAATTAAATTAAATGAAAAAGAAAAACTAAAAATTGAATTTAAATTTGAGCTTACATGAAGCTCGACCCTCCCACCCGAAGGAGAACCCACCAACACGACAGCAAAACCGCCCAAATGAGCGCTCACCAACACAGTCCATGCCAACACCCACTCCCTCAGACAACAAAGTCTGTGCCAACACTCAGTCCCTCACACAACACAGTCTGCCCCAACACTCAATCCCTCACACAACACAAGTAGTCACAGTCATAGTCGAGAAAAACGTTGCATTTTCGATGTTCTGTTAATATATAAGAAGTTTTTCGGTTGAAAGAAGTTTTCAACCGAAAGAATAGTTCGGTCGAAAGAATAGTTTGGTTGAAATGATCTTTTGGCCGAACGATGTTTTCGGCCTGAATATCTTTCAGACGAAAATATATTGCCAAATGGAAAAAATCTGTCTGATTAAATTTCTACAAGAAAATCGAGGGCGTCGTCATTGTACCATTCGATTTGAAATTCTATAGTTCGTTCGAAACAAATAGCTTTCGGCCGAAAAATAATATTAGTTTGGCCGGAAGAATGTTTTTCAGAATTTTGGAGATGAGATTATAATGAAAGTGTTACCTAGATCCGTGAATTTACCCAAGTGTAATCAATGCATTCAAGTATAGTGAATAATATTATCATTGTAACAAGCATTGCTTGAGGAGTGTTATCATTCCTTAAGGGTTAATATATGGTGTTACCCTACCTCAAGGGTTTTGACTATTTCTTCTATTCAATATTTTGTTGAATGGTTTGGATTATTCTTGCTAATATTGTGGGTTTATTTTGAGATTTATCTTTAGATTTTTCATGTACTTAACACCTATAAAGAGAACTTTGTCATCTAAACCCACATTCTCTAACCTGAACTCAACATGATTGTAGATTTAGTTCATCCAACGGACATGGAGAAAAGTAAATCATTGACTTTTGTTGTCTTTTATCCATGATAATTGGATGCACAAAATCTGAAATCGAGATAATGACCATTCTCTGTAGCTGTGCAACTTTCATCTATAGTGTTAATTTGATAAGCAAAGAAAAATAAGAAAAAGCACGGAAAACATATTTGGGCATTGATCTCGATTCTCATTTTTAAACATATTATCTACAATAGATAGTTAGCAACCCTAGAGATTTTATAGAGTCAAAACTAAAAACTATATAACAACTATTTAATAACTTCAAATAAATAGAAAAAGACCAAATCAACGAATGACCTAAGTGACTAATTTATGCATATTTGGTCAATAGGAGATATTATATGTTTTAACACTCCCCCTTAATATCATGTGTTACATTCTTTAGCAATGACAATGCCTAAGTGTTGTCTCTAAAACTCAAAAAAAAATATTCTCAATGGTTTGGTGAAGATGTTTGCTAACTGATCTTTAGATCCACCAAATTGAAGATAAATGGCACCATCGTTGATAATCTCACAAATGAAGTGATATCAAGTGTCAATGTGTTTTTTTTTCAGTGAAACACATGGTTTTTGGACAATACAATTGCTAAATTGTTGTCATAGAAAATAGAAGTTGGCTCCTCCACATGTGCAAGATATTTCAAGTGTCTTCTTAGCCATACTGCATGGAATGATGTTGTAGTCGTTGCTACATATTCTATTTTTCATAAGATATTGAGACAATAGGATGCTTCTTAGAAGCCCATGAGATGAAATTTGTGCCTAAATGAAAAGCATATATTGAGGTGTTTTTCCTATCATTAATGCTGCCAACAAAGTCATTGTCTATGTATCCTATAATTTGGTTGTCTTCATAAGTTGTCTACCATATCCATAATCAATTGTACCTGCAATATACCTTGAAAACATTTTTCCAACTTTCCAGCGAGAGTCCTTGGGAGACTCCATAAATCTATAAATGAAACTAACTAATAGTTGCAATATACATTAAAACCAATTTTCCAACTTTCTAGTGAGAGTCCTTGGGAGACTCCATACATCTGGAAATTAAACTAACTGCCCACAAGACTCTTATATATTGTTAAATCAACTTCTACTCCATCATATTGCTTACTCAATTTTGTTACTGTTGCAATAGGTATTTCTGTTGGTTTGCATTTGTCCATCCAAAACCTCTTTAATATATACTTAGCACACTTTTTTTGACATATGGAAATGCCTTGCATGGATTTCTTAACTTCAATTCCCAAAATGTACTTTATGAGACCAAGGTCTGTAGTCTCAAACACTCTTTTCATGGAAGCTTTGAAATCATCTAACATCAAATTACCAATATATATCATATCATCAACATAAACACAAACTATAAGAATTTTACCTTGATGAGATGAATTGGTATAAATATTTGGCTCATTATTGCTCTTTCTAAAACCATTGTTGAGTAATTAAGAGTCAATTTCACTATACTAAGCTCTTATATCTTGCTTCAATCCATAGAAGGATTTCCTCAACTTGTACACTTTGTACTCTTGGCCTTTTACTTCAAATCATGGTAGTGGATCTACATACCCCTCTTCTTCTAAATTCTTGTTCAAAAAGGATGATTTCACATCCATCTGATAGACTGACCATCTGTTATGGGATGCAATGGCTATCACAACTCTAACATTATACAACCTTTCTACTAGAGAAAAGGTTTCACCGTAGTCCATGTCGGGTTGCTGAGAAAACTCTTTGGCAACTAGCCTTGCCTTATATTTCCATACCTTTCCCTTCTGATTCAGTTTTTCTAGTAAACCCATTTAACACCAATGATGGTTTTATCTGTTGGGATATGAACAAGATCCCATGTCTCTTTCCTTTCAATAGCTTCAATCTCTTCACTCATGTCCTGTACTAAATGTATTTCTTTCATTGCCTCTTCAAAATAAGTAAGTTGATAGGACAATAAGGAAAAGAGAGCTTGTCGATCCATGTCATCCAACTGCTGAGGTATTTTCCTCAAGGTACTTGTTTTTTTATTTCTCATAGAACCTACTGACTCACTGCTAGAAGAAGAACTATTTTCAATATGGTCTTCTTGTCTTTGCACTTGTAACCTTGGAAGCCTTGGTGGAGGTACTTGTTTTCCTAGTCTTTCCACATTTTCATCTATTTGGAGTAATCCATTTTGCTTGTCCATTGTTTCATTTTCTTGGTCATTCCAAGAATTTTACATCTCTTCTCACAATAAATTTCTTGGTGACTCGAGACTATAGGATTTGGATTGTTCATTGTACCAAATGAAAATGTATTTTTCACTCTCGATTTTTTTCCTTCTGATCTCTTCTAGGACATGTGCATAGGCTATACAACCAAAAATTATGAAATGAGAGACACTTGACTTTGTGCCACTCCATGCTTCTTGAGGAAATTTGTCTTTCACACTTTTTGTTGGAGAAATGTTCAGTATATAGATTGAATAAGCAACAACTTCATCCAAACACCATTAGACATATTTTTAGGTTTGATCATGCTCCTTTTCATGTTCATTATAGTCTCATTCTTTATTTCAACCACTCCATTATGTCATGAATTGTATATGGTGGTGAAATGCCTTTTAATTCCTTGTTGTCTTCAAAAATGTACAAACTCCTTTGAGTCATACTCTCCTCCTCCATCCATTCTATTTTTCTTCTATAGTTTTAAATTCTTTGAACTTTGTGAGTATATTAGATTTCTTTTTGAGGAAATATACCCAAAATTTCATGCTAAAATCACCAATGAATGTTAGAAAATAAAAAAATTCCACAAATGGACTCAGTTTGCATGGATCCACATACATTTGTGTGAACTAGTTCTAGATGCTCTTTGGATTTGTAGGAGGTTGTCTGAAAACAATCTCTTTGATTTTTTCCAATAATGCAGCTTTGACAAGGGTTGGTTTGTTCATTCAATATAGGAAAGTTCCTTAACCATTGATTGTTTTTGCAAGATTCTAAGACTTCTAAAAGGTAGATGACCAAACCTAAGATGCCACATGCAAATATCATATGTTCTTGAGACATTTTGTGCATATGACTATGGCATGTTTGCACTTATGAGATTCAATGGGAACATTTAATTCTTGGTCATTTGAACCTTTTCAACAAGTCTTCTTCTAGATGGACTATCTAAGATAGTGCATATGGATTCCTTGAATATGACATCATAAATATTTTGACTCAGTTTTCCTATACTTATTATAGTATGCCTAAGATTGGGTACATAGAAGAAAGACAAAGGTGGTGTGTGAGTATTAAACAAGAAAAAATGAGAAGAAAGAAATAAAAAATGTATTTCTTCTCATTTTTTTCGGTTAATACTCACACAACACCTTTTCCTAAGGCCTTTACATCATGATAATCATCTAAAGTAATTTCAAATTGAATAGAACTATCAATGCTAGAAAACAATGTTTTTGTACCTATCATGTGATTGTTGCAGCCACTCACCCACAAACAAAGATCCTTGTTCTGATCCTTTTTAGTGATTTGACATGAAATGGACATTGTCTGAGATGTCCCTTCTTTAGCATTGGATATATTATCTTTTCCCTTGTTTAGAGCCGACTATTTCTTTCTACATTCACTTTCATAGTGACCATATTTTTCACAACATTAACATTCGATGTTAGATTTTCCTTTCCATCTTCTCCCTCTCCCCCTTTTATTACGAGAGTATTTACGCTAATTTGATTATTCTAGCTGGTGTTGTTCTTCCTTCTTCTGGATGATTTCCTCTTCCTCTTTGACCTCTGCCTCTATTTCATGTGCCTCTACCTCTACCAATGAATGCCTGAGTCTTGAAGGCATGTTCCAAGGGTTCATTTTCCATGTTGATTATTGATTCATGGGACAAAAGAGAACCCATCAATTATTTGACTATCACTTTAGATCTTTGGACTCTTCTATGTCAATGACAACCATTTCAAATTTCCTAAGTAGGCTTTTGAGAACTTTTTGAACAATTTTTTGATCTTCAATCTTCCCTCCATGAATCCTGAGTTGATTCACAGATCCCATCACTATGGTAATGAACTGGTCAATGTTCAGTACCTCCTTCATCTTCAAGGTTTCCAACTCTCTCCTTAGAGTTTGAGGCTTCACAATTTTCACTTTGTCATTACCATGATATGCTAATTTCACGATATCCCTAGATTGCTTTGCACTAGGTGTTCATCTTATCTTGTGAAAAATCGAGTCATCCACTCAACTATGGATCCAAAACCTGGTCTTGTTAGATCTGATTTACTCAATTTTGCAAGGTGATTGCTTTGACCATTAGTAATAGCCTGCAAAGTTGCTTGATGAGGCTCTCCTTCCCAACATTCTTGAACTTGAAGGAAGGTTTTCATCTTTAAAGACGTAACTCATAGTTTTTTCAAACAAGAACCAATCCCTTTGATTTCCCTAGATTACTTCTAGAAGACATTAAAAATCAATCAAAGAAAATGAGTGAAGGTTATTTAATTATTTCTCCACTTTTTACCTTTTTCCCTTTCTATTAATCCCCAATCACTCCTTTTTGTTTTATCTTCTTTAACTTTCATCCATACCCTAACTTTATGTTTTTAATATAACAAAAATTGACCACCTTAATATACAAAAGGAATTTGGGGACAAACAAAACAAAAAATCCAATTCACCTAGTTATGACAGCGTTGACATACTAAAACTTGGCTTTAGTTCTTTCACATTTTTTTACAGATCTCTGCTTCTTATCTATGTGAATATATTGAAACATGACTCACCCTTCTCATTATTAAATAATTTTTTTAGAACAAGAGTTAGCAACCCTAAAGATTTAATATAGAAAAAGACCAAATGAACTAATCACCCAAAAAAGTAATGTATGCATGCTAGGTCAACATGATAGAATATATGTTTTAACATACAGGTCCATAGACTAAACTGACTTTCTTCTCCACTCAAATGTTAAGTGCACTTTCAGAACTTGGAACTTTGCTTTTCTGGATCAAACCTGGCTACACAATTAATTGCAAAAATTGTTTTATAATTTTCTTTGTGGTGTACCACTTTTATACACGGGACAGTTGTTTTTTAAGATCGATTTCAGGAAGATTCAAGGACAACATGATAGATTAAATTTTTTAACATACAGGTCCATAGACTAAACTGACTTTCTTCTCCACTCAAATGTTAAGTGCACTTTCAGAACTTGGAACTTTGCTTTTCTGGATCAAACCTGGCTGCACAATTAATTGCAAAAATTGTTTAGTAATTTTCTTTGTGGTGTACCACTTTTATACACGGGACAGTTGTTTTTATGATCGATTTCAGGAAGATTCATTGTACTTTTCAGGTGACTCATGTTCTCTCTAAGATCGTGTCTTCATCTATCTCTACGTCAACATTTGCTACAATAAGTTCTAGAAGCAGCAGTGCTGCCATTTCATCTTTGGCTCATATAGCTTTAGGAAATCCACTAGGTGAACACTATAAGATGTATCCCATGCACTGCAACAAGTCCAGTGGAATAACATTGGATCCAAAATGATCCATTAAGATCAATTTCAGGAAGATTCATTGTACTTTTCAGGTGACTCATGTTCTCTCTAAGATCTGACTCATGTTCTCTCTAAGATTGTGTCTTCATCTAGCTCTACGTCAACATTTGCTACAATATGTTCTAGAAGCAGTAGTGCTGCCATTTCATCTTTGGGTCATATAGCTTTAGGAAATCCACTAGGTGAACACTATAAGATGTATCCCATGTACTGCAACAAGTCCAGTGGAATAACATTTGATCCAATATGATCAATGACTGTACCATCATATATAAGTGGCTTAGGGTCGTTCGTTTTTACAAAGTCATGCTTCAAAAAGGTGAATTGGTAATTGTATCGTGCAAGGCATAATTATAGTGGAGCTGAAATTGCATTCCAAGTCTTTGCATATTTATGACTGGAGATGTGCAACTGTTATCAGCAGATGGTGCTATTCATTACCCTTGTTACGTAGTCTTGTGTGAAGCACAATTATATTGGTGTTCCAGAATGATGACATTCCATGTNATCTGAGCTATTACATGGGTTTAGTGTATGAATGAGTCATATAAGGTAAAACAAGGAGAGTAGTATCCTATATGTTACATATTATGTAAATATTGTAATATCATGAAGCTTTATCATTACACACAGGCCTAAGAGTTATACTACGAACCAATGGTCTTGTCATAGGTTTGGGCCCCTATGGCCAAGTCACAGTCCACTGGACTGTGACTTGGCCGCGGGGGCCAACCCTGTGGCCAAGCCTTGAGCACGCCAACGACTTCACCACACAGTTGCCCCCCCATGGCCAAGTCACATTCCAATGGACTGTGACTTGGATGTGGAGGCCCAACCCTATGGCGTGCCCACAGCTTGGGTACAAAGGCCAAATCTTAGCATAATTTAAATTAAAAAATAAAATTAAAATTAAAACTAAAACTAAAATATCAGTGGGAATTTTGAGCTTACCTGAAGCTCGGCCTACCCACCCCAAGGAGCACCCACCAACACGACAGCACAACTGCCCGAAGGAGCGCCCACCAACACCAACACAACAGCATGTCCATGCCCATGGCTTGGATACAAAGGCTGAAATATAAATTAAAATTTAAATTAAAAAATAAAATTAAATGAAAAAGAAAAACTAAAAATTGAATTTAAATTTGAGCTTACATGAAGCTCGACCCTCCCACCCGAAGGAGAACCCACCAACACGACAGCAAAACCGCCCRAATGAGCGCTCACCAACACAGTCCAYGCCAACACCCACTCCCTCAGACAACAAAGTCTGTGCCAACACTCAGTCCCTCACACAACACAGTCYGCCCCAACACTCAATCCCTCACACAACACAAGTAGTCACAGTCATAGTCGAGAAAAACGTTGCATTTTCGATGTTCTGTTAATATATAAGAAGTTTTTCGGTTGAAAGAAGTTTTCAACCGAAAGAATAGTTCGGTCGAAAGAATAGTTTGGTTGAAATGATCTTTTGGCCGAACGATGTTTTCGGCCTGAATATCTTTCAGACGAAAATATATTGCCAAATGGAAAAAATCTGTCTGATTAAATTTCTACAAGAAAATCGAGGGCGTCGTCATTGTACCATTCGATTTGAAATTCTATAGTTCGTTCGAAACAAATAGCTTTCGGCCGAAAAATAATATTAGTTTGGCCGGAAGAATGTTTTTCAGAATTTTGGAGATGAGATTATAATGAAAGTGTTACCTAGATCCGTGAATTTACCCAAGTGTAATCAATGCATTCAAGTATAGTGAATAATATTATCATTGTAACAAGCATTGCTTGAGGAGTGTTATCATTCCTTAAGGGTTAATATATGGTGTTACCCTACCTCAAGGGTTTTGACTATTTCTTCTATTCAATATTTTGTTGAATGGTTTGGATTATTCTTGCTAATATTGTGGGTTTATTTTGAGATTTATCTTTAGATTTTTCATGTACTTAACACCTATAAAGAGAACTTTGTCATCTAAACCCACATTCTCTAACCTGAACTCAACATGATTGTAGATTTAGTTCATCCAACGGACATGGAGAAAAGTAAATCATTGACTTTTGTTGTCTTTTATCCATGATAATTGGATGCACAAAATCTGAAATCGAGATAATGACCATTCTCTGTAGCTGTGCAACTTTCATCTATAGTGTTAATTTGATAAGCAAAGAAAAATAAGAAAAAGCACGGAAAACATATTTGGGCATTGATCTCGATTCTCATTTTTAAACATATTATCTACAATAGATAGTTAGCAACCCTAGAGATTTTATAGAGTCAAAACTAAAAACTATATAACAACTATTTAATAACTTCAAATAAATAGAAAAAGACCAAATCAACGAATGACCTAAGTGACTAATTTATGCATATTTGGTCAATAGGAGATATTATATGTTTTAACACTCCCCCTTAATATCATGTGTTACATTCTTTAGCAATGACAATGCCTAAGTGTTGTCTCTAAAACTCAAAAAAAAATATTCTCAATGGTTTGGTGAAGATGTTTGCTAACTGATCTTTAGATCCACCAAATTGAAGATAAATGGCACCATCGTTGATAATCTCACAAATGAAGTGATATCAAGTGTCAATGTGTTTTTTTTTCAGTGAAACACATGGTTTTTGGACAATACAATTGCTAAATTGTTGTCATAGAAAATAGAAGTTGGCTCCTCCACATGTGCAAGATATTTCAAGTGTCTTCTTAGCCATACTGCATGGAATGATGTTGTAGTCGTTGCTACATATTCTATTTTTCATAAGATATTGAGACAATAGGATGCTTCTTAGAAGCCCATGAGATGAAATTTGTGCCTAAATGAAAAGCATATATTGAGGTGTTTTTCCTATCATTAATGCTGCCAACAAAGTCATTGTCTATGTATCCTATAATTTGGTTGTCTTCATAAGTTGTCTACCATATCCATAATCAATTGTACCTGCAATATACCTTGAAAACATTTTTCCAACTTTCCAGCGAGAGTCCTTGGGAGACTCCATAAATCTATAAATGAAACTAACTAATAGTTGCAATATACATTAAAACCAATTTTCCAACTTTCTAGTGAGAGTCCTTGGGAGACTCCATACATCTGGAAATTAAACTAACTGCCCACAAGACTCTTATATATTGTTAAATCAACTTCTACTCCATCATATTGCTTACTCAATTTTGTTACTGTTGCAATAGGTATTTCTGTTGGTTTGCATTTGTCCATCCAAAACCTCTTTAATATATACTTAGCACACTTTTTTTGACATATGGAAATGCCTTGCATGGATTTCTTAACTTCAATTCCCAAAATGTACTTTATGAGACCAAGGTCTGTAGTCTCAAACACTCTTTTCATGGAAGCTTTGAAATCATCTAACATCAAATTACCAATATATATCATATCATCAACATAAACACAAACTATAAGAATTTTACCTTGATGAGATGAATTGGTATAAATATTTGGCTCATTATTGCTCTTTCTAAAACCATTGTTGAGTAATTAAGAGTCAATTTCACTATACTAAGCTCTTATATCTTGCTTCAATCCATAGAAGGATTTCCTCAACTTGTACACTTTGTACTCTTGGCCTTTTACTTCAAATCATGGTAGTGGATCTACATACCCCTCTTCTTCTAAATTCTTGTTCAAAAAGGATGATTTCACATCCATCTGATAGACTGACCATCTGTTATGGGATGCAATGGCTATCACAACTCTAACATTATACAACCTTTCTACTAGAGAAAAGGTTTCACCGTAGTCCATGTCGGGTTGCTGAGAAAACTCTTTGGCAACTAGCCTTGCCTTATATTTCCATACCTTTCCCTTCTGATTCAGTTTTTCTAGTAAACCCATTTAACACCAATGATGGTTTTATCTGTTGGGATATGAACAAGATCCCATGTCTCTTTCCTTTCAATAGCTTCAATCTCTTCACTCATGTCCTGTACTAAATGTATTTCTTTCATTGCCTCTTCAAAATAAGTAAGTTGATAGGACAATAAGGAAAAGAGAGCTTGTCGATCCATGTCATCCAACTGCTGAGGTATTTTCCTCAAGGTACTTGTTTTTTTATTTCTCATAGAACCTACTGACTCACTGCTAGAAGAAGAACTATTTTCAATATGGTCTTCTTGTCTTTGCACTTGTAACCTTGGAAGCCTTGGTGGAGGTACTTGTTTTCCTAGTCTTTCCACATTTTCATCTATTTGGAGTAATCCATTTTGCTTGTCCATTGTTTCATTTTCTTGGTCATTCCAAGAATTTTACATCTCTTCTCACAATAAATTTCTTGGTGACTCGAGACTATAGGATTTGGATTGTTCATTGTACCAAATGAAAATGTATTTTTCACTCTCGATTTTTTTCCTTCTGATCTCTTCTAGGACATGTGCATAGGCTATACAACCAAAAATTATGAAATGAGAGACACTTGACTTTGTGCCACTCCATGCTTCTTGAGGAAATTTGTCTTTCACACTTTTTGTTGGAGAAATGTTCAGTATATAGATTGAATAAGCAACAACTTCATCCAAACACCATTAGACATATTTTTAGGTTTGATCATGCTCCTTTTCATGTTCATTATAGTCTCATTCTTTATTTCAACCACTCCATTATGTCATGAATTGTATATGGTGGTGAAATGCCTTTTAATTCCTTGTTGTCTTCAAAAATGTACAAACTCCTTTGAGTCATACTCTCCTCCTCCATCCATTCTATTTTTCTTCTATAGTTTTAAATTCTTTGAACTTTGTGAGTATATTAGATTTCTTTTTGAGGAAATATACCCAAAATTTCATGCTAAAATCACCAATGAATGTTAGAAAATAAAAAAATTCCACAAATGGACTCAGTTTGCATGGATCCACATACATTTGTGTGAACTAGTTCTAGATGCTCTTTGGATTTGTAGGAGGTTGTCTGAAAACAATCTCTTTGATTTTTTCCAATAATGCAGCTTTGACAAGGGTTGGTTTGTTCATTCAATATAGGAAAGTTCCTTAACCATTGATTGTTTTTGCAAGATTCTAAGACTTCTAAAAGGTAGATGACCAAACCTAAGATGCCACATGCAAATATCATATGTTCTTGAGACATTTTGTGCATATGACTATGGCATGTTTGCACTTATGAGATTCAATGGGAACATTTAATTCTTGGTCATTTGAACCTTTTCAACAAGTCTTCTTCTAGATGGACTATCTAAGATAGTGCATATGGATTCCTTGAATATGACATCATAAATATTTTGACTCAGTTTTCCTATACTTATTATAGTATGCCTAAGATTGGGTACATAGAAGAAAGACAAAGGTGGTGTGTGAGTATTAAACAAGAAAAAATGAGAAGAAAGAAATAAAAAATGTATTTCTTCTCATTTTTTTCGGTTAATACTCACACAACACCTTTTCCTAAGGCCTTTACATCATGATAATCATCTAAAGTAATTTCAAATTGAATAGAACTATCAATGCTAGAAAACAATGTTTTTGTACCTATCATGTGATTGTTGCAGCCACTCACCCACAAACAAAGATCCTTGTTCTGATCCTTTTTAGTGATTTGACATGAAATGGACATTGTCTGAGATGTCCCTTCTTTAGCATTGGATATATTATCTTTTCCCTTGTTTAGAGCCGACTATTTCTTTCTACATTCACTTTCATAGTGACCATATTTTTCACAACATTAACATTCGATGTTAGATTTTCCTTTCCATCTTCTCCCTCTCCCCCTTTTATTACGAGAGTATTTACGCTAATTTGATTATTCTAGCTGGTGTTGTTCTTCCTTCTTCTGGATGATTTCCTCTTCCTCTTTGACCTCTGCCTCTATTTCATGTGCCTCTACCTCTACCAATGAATGCCTGAGTCTTGAAGGCATGTTCCAAGGGTTCATTTTCCATGTTGATTATTGATTCATGGGACAAAAGAGAACCCATCAATTATTTGACTATCACTTTAGATCTTTGGACTCTTCTATGTCAATGACAACCATTTCAAATTTCCTAAGTAGGCTTTTGAGAACTTTTTGAACAATTTTTTGATCTTCAATCTTCCCTCCATGAATCCTGAGTTGATTCACAGATCCCATCACTATGGTAATGAACTGGTCAATGTTCAGTACCTCCTTCATCTTCAAGGTTTCCAACTCTCTCCTTAGAGTTTGAGGCTTCACAATTTTCACTTTGTCATTACCATGATATGCTAATTTCACGATATCCCTAGATTGCTTTGCACTAGGTGTTCATCTTATCTTGTGAAAAATCGAGTCATCCACTCAACTATGGATCCAAAACCTGGTCTTGTTAGATCTGATTTACTCAATTTTGCAAGGTGATTGCTTTGACCATTAGTAATAGCCTGCAAAGTTGCTTGATGAGGCTCTCCTTCCCAACATTCTTGAACTTGAAGGAAGGTTTTCATCTTTAAAGACGTAACTCATAGTTTTTTCAAACAAGAACCAATCCCTTTGATTTCCCTAGATTACTTCTAGAAGACATTAAAAATCAATCAAAGAAAATGAGTGAAGGTTATTTAATTATTTCTCCACTTTTTACCTTTTTCCCTTTCTATTAATCCCCAATCACTCCTTTTTGTTTTATCTTCTTTAACTTTCATCCATACCCTAACTTTATGTTTTTAATATAACAAAAATTGACCACCTTAATATACAAAAGGAATTTGGGGACAAACAAAACAAAAAATCCAATTCACCTAGTTATGACAGCGTTGACATACTAAAACTTGGCTTTAGTTCTTTCACATTTTTTTACAGATCTCTGCTTCTTATCTATGTGAATATATTGAAACATGACTCACCCTTCTCATTATTAAATAATTTTTTTAGAACAAGAGTTAGCAACCCTAAAGATTTAATATAGAAAAAGACCAAATGAACTAATCACCCAAAAAAGTAATGTATGCATGCTAGGTCAACATGATAGAATATATGTTTTAACATACAGGTCCATAGACTAAACTGACTTTCTTCTCCACTCAAATGTTAAGTGCACTTTCAGAACTTGGAACTTTGCTTTTCTGGATCAAACCTGGCTACACAATTAATTGCAAAAATTGTTTTATAATTTTCTTTGTGGTGTACCACTTTTATACACGGGACAGTTGTTTTTTAAGATCGATTTCAGGAAGATTCAAGGACAACATGATAGATTAAATTTTTTAACATACAGGTCCATAGACTAAACTGACTTTCTTCTCCACTCAAATGTTAAGTGCACTTTCAGAACTTGGAACTTTGCTTTTCTGGATCAAACCTGGCTGCACAATTAATTGCAAAAATTGTTTAGTAATTTTCTTTGTGGTGTACCACTTTTATACACGGGACAGTTGTTTTTATGATCGATTTCAGGAAGATTCATTGTACTTTTCAGGTGACTCATGTTCTCTCTAAGATCGTGTCTTCATCTATCTCTACGTCAACATTTGCTACAATAAGTTCTAGAAGCAGCAGTGCTGCCATTTCATCTTTGGCTCATATAGCTTTAGGAAATCCACTAGGTGAACACTATAAGATGTATCCCATGCACTGCAACAAGTCCAGTGGAATAACATTGGATCCAAAATGATCCATTAAGATCAATTTCAGGAAGATTCATTGTACTTTTCAGGTGACTCATGTTCTCTCTAAGATCTGACTCATGTTCTCTCTAAGATTGTGTCTTCATCTAGCTCTACGTCAACATTTGCTACAATATGTTCTAGAAGCAGTAGTGCTGCCATTTCATCTTTGGGTCATATAGCTTTAGGAAATCCACTAGGTGAACACTATAAGATGTATCCCATGTACTGCAACAAGTCCAGTGGAATAACATTTGATCCAATATGATCAATGACTGTACCATCATATATAAGTGGCTTAGGGTCGTTCGTTTTTACAAAGTCATGCTTCAAAAAGGTGAATTGGTAATTGTATCGTGCAAGGCATAATTATAGTGGAGCTGAAATTGCATTCCAAGTCTTTGCATATTTATGACTGGAGATGTGCAACTGTTATCAGCAGATGGTGCTATTCATTACCCTTGTTACGTAGTCTTGTGTGAAGCACAATTATATTGGTGTTCCAGAATGATGACATTCCATGTCTTTGTCTATTTATGAATGGCGATGATGGGTATTTATGTCTTTGTCTATATATGAATGGAGATGATGTGTAAAAGATGGTGCTATTCGCTTGTATGTTTGGGAAGGGAAGGAAATGGTCCAATATCTTATATGTTTGGTAATGGAAGGAATGCATCAATTTTCAAAGATCAAACAAAAAGTGACTGATATAATCTTTTGTTTGTGATATAATCTTTTGTAATACATTATATATATATATTTTTAAGGAAATAGTTATGACAATTTTGTTAAAGCAATAAAAAATTATCATCATTATTTAGAAAAGGTGTACATCTATTGATAATGAGCACAATTAATCACTTTTTAATCTAAAATTCTAATCTGATGGTTAACAATTGAAGATGCTGGCATATTCTTAGTCGTCCTTCCAAATCAATGAATGTGATTTCCTTTTCACAACTTCCTTGTATTTTTCAATGCGTCAGTTAACCTGTTTACCTTTTAACATTTACCTAATCATATTAAGAAATTACTATAGCACTATATGATTGCCATGTTTAAATGATTAAACTTTGGATTTAGTAAGCTGGTTTCATTTTCTATCCGCTCCTTTTGGATAAAATTATTTTTGGGATATTTTTATTATACAAACTTAGCCACTCAAATCTGCAGATCCAACCATTCCTTATAGGATTTGGAAAAAATCCAACTAAAAAATTACAAAGAAAAAAAAACAAAAGTGAAAATTTAGACTAAGATTATAAGTATCTTTATAAATAACCACTTTAATCATATTTATTGGGCATCGATGACAACTTTGTTGCGTGAGTAGGTTTTTGGGTTAAAGTTTATGAAAAAACATCTTTCACTGGCATGTTTTTGGTTGAAATCTAATGGCTGATAGACATTCTACTCAGAAAATGCAATTGTATCATGCAATTGTATCCCACTGCCATCGGGTTTTTAATTTAGCTGTGCTATTTGTTGAAATTTAATGGCTCATGGACATTCTACTTAGGAAATGTCTCCCACTGCCACGGGGTTTTAGGTTTAGCTGTGCTATTCTTTTATTTAACAGAGAAATCGGCAGGGCACCTTCACCATCTCCTCCGTGTCAGGGTTCGAAACCAACGACTATCACTGTAAAACCCAAACGGATAGGATACAGAGGTTTCAAAGAAAAACTGACCTCCCAGCAGCCCTACTCCCCTTCCTCGATTTATATCATATTATTAGGGTCAATTTTGAAACCTGGCCATGTATGGAAGTGCTTCCACTCAAACTTTGGGAGTCCAAGGGTAATAGCTCCAATGATTACAAGTTAGGTTTTGCATTTTTTCTTCTTATAAGATTTGTGTTTACATATATTTAATTTAAGCTTAAGTAATAAGTTATTAGTATATTTGGTTTGCATGCATGCTATTGGATATATTTTAAAATTACAGTCATATATAATGAGATTTCCACTCAAATTTTGGGATTCAAGGGGTAATAGCTTCAATGATTAAGAAGTAGGTCTTACAATTTTCTTTATAGAAGGGATCTATGTGTACACAGACGTCTACCTGTTAACTAATAACTTATTGGTATATCTAGTTTACAGGCTACTAAATATACTCTTAAACTACAATGATATACAATAGTTAATCCATAACCAAACCCAAATCACTCCACCAAGTGATTTTTTACAATGATATACAATAGTTAATCCAGAACCAAACCCAAATCACTCCACCAAGTGATTTTTTATTTATTAAAGTATATTTAATTTATTAAAGTACATTTTATTTA
>JZKD02S2007174.1:43908-58973 GCA_000966675.3 Picea glauca | reverse complement strand
AAGATATATAGTTATTGAAAAACTAATAAGGTTTGATTTTCACAATTAGTTTTTCAATAACTATATATATATATAATTGAGTTTAGTTCTAGTAATTATGGAATGAAATATTGTTTTTGATATCTCAAATTTTTTTTTTTTTAATAATATGTTGAATTCACAATAAATATATTATTGTAATACTACATATCCACTAGTACATAATCATCATCTTCTTTCGATAAAAGATATTCATTTAAAACAACTTTAACATATTAAATAAACCAAATATTTCAATATAATACATAGCATATAATTGTATTTAAACATTTGAATTATGTATAAGTAATATTTGAAACTATATTTATATATAAAATAATTAAGTATAATGGAATAGGTGGTTTATTCTCTCCTCAAATTCAAGTGTCAATGTTACATGTTGTTGATGTGTGTCCTATGTTACATGTCATTGTTAGGTCATCTATTTTACATGTAAATATGTTGCATTTCCATCTCCTACATAATTTTACAAATAGAAAAACAAATTAAATGTGTCATTTCATTTTAAAGAATTAATGTAAAATAAGAATATGATATCAATGGAATACAGATTTGTGAGAAAAATGAAGTATGCATGTTGTTTATTGCTTAATTAAGTCTTTTACTGTTGTAAGAACTACCATTTGCTTATTTAAATATGCAAATCTATACGTCTAAGATGAAACCTTCCTCATACTAGAATGAATTTTGAAAAGAATAACGAAAATGCCAATATCATTAGCATCTATGGTAATCTCGTTTATCAATTATCAACATTCACAAGAAGATTTTTTTGGGGTGTGGGTCATGGTCAAGAAGAAGAAGAAGATAAGCAAACCCTAATGAAAGTTGTTACCTTTTTGGTAATGGGAACCCCTCCTCTTTCATGACTAAAAAATCCTCCATAGGTGTGATCCATCTTAGTATCCACTCGACATGCGACACTTGCATGTTCTAGCACGTGGATTGTGCCAAAAATGCACATCCTTTTAGTCAATCAATACACATACCTTACAAAATCTATTGTGATTAACTAACTTGCCACTATTGGAGCATGCATCTCCTTTCCTTAAACACATCCATGCCTCTCCCTTGTAGAATGAACCACTATGATGCATTGGAAAACCTAAATTGAGTTGAAGAATAAAGGGAACAATGAAAAGAGATTCTTATGGGGAAGGTCAAGCATCTCCCATGGTCATCACTCTAATGAATTTGCACAACATCTAAAATTCAATGAAGTGATTGCATTAAGAGAAGTGAGTTGTATTTTACAACTTAGTATGAGGAATATGTGCAATGTCTATGCATAACATTATCATGACAAGTGGCATAATTCATTGCAATATAATATTTAAAAATATATATAAAAAATAACCTCCTAATACAAATGAGATATGTAACATTCATGCTTATAAATCAAAATGTAAAAAAAGAAGAAGATAATACCAAGCATATGTATGTATGTATGCATGGATATTTATGGAAAATATTCTTGTCAGAACCCTTTAGGTGCTTCCTCACATTCTATGAATGAGATCCAAGGTGAATGTCATTAGAGTACAACTTGTAATCCTCATCTATAGGAACTCTACCAAAACTTGTATGATCTTTTCTATGAAATTAGTTGATTCAAATTGATTAATCCCACCAAGTTTATACACACACATATATAAATCCATCTTAACTTGAAATATTTTAAGTACCAAGAGATTTGCATCACAATTTCTTTTTAATCTTTCTTAATACCTTATAAATCTATAATTAAATTTGAATTACACTGATAAATAACTAAATGAATAAAAAAAATCTTATTTTTTCATAATATATGTTTCTTTATTTTCCTCTTCCTCCATTTTAACTAGTTGGACTCATGCAACTATATTGTAATTCCTATTATAAAACCATATGTCTTCAAAAAACGATTTATCATGGCCACTAGATAAACTAAACCACACATGGTTTGTAGTTTTCCTATTCTATTAATATAGGGTAGTTTCATTAGTCTTCGTAGAAACACATTAACATGGCATCTATGAATGAGTGAGATAAACTAAACCACACATGGTTTGTAGTTTTCCTATTCTATTAATGTAGGGTAGTTTCATTAGTCTTCGTAGAAACACATTAACATGGCATCTATGAATGGGTGAGAGTTAAGTGTTGCTCCAATGTAATGCACATGTTACAGATATATTAAAGATGTTTTAAAAAATATATAATAATAAAATATAAATTAATTTTTTCATTATTATAAGATTGATGATAAAACTTATTTATTTTTAATATTTGATAAATAAAAAAATATATAAATTATTATTTTTATATTAAAACATTAGAAAATAACATATTTATTTTTAGTTTTTTAATCTAAATTGAAATAATTAATAATAGTTATATGTTATGAAAAATACATATACCTACAAGATAGATAATAAAATCTGAAAGCATTTATTTCCATGTAACTTCAATCACATCGTCATCTCAATTAACATCATCAAGGATTTAAACCTACTAGCAAATTGAATCTTCAATTGGTTATGATAAGGTCACCTTACCATTCAATGTACTTTTCAAATTTTCCCAAAGTCAAAAGTTTACTCACCTTATTCATATGGCTCACCTAACTCTTCTTACCCAAAAGATGGTGTTACCAATAATTGTACTTATCAAATTTTCTGTATGTCAAAAGTTTACTCATCCTACTCATATGGTTTATCTTAATTCTTTTTAGTTAATTTCTTAATTTTATTTTTTTTGAAAAGTTTACTCATCCTAGTCATATGGATTATTTTAATTCTATATTATATATTTTTAAAGCGTCAATGTATATTATATATGATTGAGCATTGATGTGTATATATATCTTTGTGCACCATGAAGTCTTTTGTAATGGTATTGACAACAGTAATGGAAAAGATAACGGTATCATAAAAGGGAATGGCGTTGATATTTTAGTTAGGAGCACTAGTGTTCTAATTACAATTATCAACATTATTGCAATTTTGCTTTTATATCACACTGGTGCATAACAATCATTACATGCACTTGTGCATAAATAGGTATAAGACACACTAATGTGCTAAAACTAATACAATGCAATAATATGTTTCAGTACTGAATTTTTTCGCATTGCAGGTATGCAAACACTATAGGGAAAACACATTCTAGTGGAGGTTTTTGCAAAACCTCCCCATAAATTTCTCCCTTTTTCATTTATAGTGCAGGTGGGAAGTTGGGGGTTTTAGTGGTGCCACTTACACATTGTATTTAACGTGTATGCTATTGTAGTGACATCCATTCAAAGTTAAAGTGACACGAACACAACGCTAGTTTTTGGGGTTTCTCTCGTTCAACGTTAAATACATCACTTAACTGACACAAGGTTTTTTTAAACAAAAAAAATATATTCTATCGCACGGTATGGTAGTTTTTTCCTTCTAACATTTGCCTTGTCTCATGCATGTGTACTCTACTAACTAGCAATTTAGTATTTTGTTTAATGGTAGCCTAAATATGAATTCTACATTGAGTGATTACAAGTTGTACACTCTAATTGAGCTTCCAAGGAACAATGCTAATATAATGGTGGGTGTTTATTTCTTTTTCCTTTATATTTTCTTTCAAGCATGCTAGTTGTAACTATGTATGTAGTTGGTTGATAATGTCTTTCAACACTAATAAGGTTAACTAGAGTTGAAATCCATGCTTTTGTCCGTCACTTTTAAATACACCAAGATTACCCCATTTAAGAAATTAGTGCCAATATCCTCTCTATTTTATTCAAAAGATTAAACTTGTATGTCATTATTATTAACAATATTGCTAAACTTGTGGTCATTTTTCCTCTCTTTAAGAATCAAATGAAATATTATTAAAATGAATAAGCTCTACAATGCAATCGATGTTGTTAGCATATTTCATTGATCATGTTTCATGTGAGAAAAAACAATCAATTTGAAATTGAAAGAATTCTCTATGTTATCTTATGTTTTCAAGCTTAGAAATACTATCTTATGTTTTCAAGCTTAGAAATACTTTTGGACAGTATGGAGAAGCATGCAGTGAGGATGAATTCAATCTCTTAATATGAGTAGGTAAGAGATCCATCTAATAAGACTTGGACACTATAGGGTAGTTATGGTTTTCTCATGATATACCTTTTTCTAGCATTGGTATAGATAACACAAGTTCACATTATGGAGATGTGGAATAACAAAATGGACCTAAAATCCCTCTCCTACCATGAACTACAATTTGTTATTATATTTTGAAATAGTGACTAGTTAAAGAAGTTGAAGTTCAAAAGGAAGTGACTAGAAAGGATTGTGTGCACTGCAAACTATGACTTAAGATTAAATCAAAGCAACATCGCATAGGATTCATTTTTACACAAAATTGCATGCGAAAGAATTCAAGTCAAAAAAAGACAACAAGTTTAGGAACTACACAACCTTAATTTGTCTACAAAATAAATAAAACACCATACGTCTATTCTTCCAATAACAAAAATTATCAAGGAGACTAAGAAAGTTAAATAAATCATAATTGTATTTTGAATCATGCCCAATGACATGATCCTCTTCATCCACCAAAATGCACCTACATAGAGTTATATTGTCATCATTCTAGAAGCTTAGTGTTATTTCTAGTCCCAAAAATATAAAGGATAAAACTTCAACCAATTTTCAAGAACTATTGTTTGCTCAAGACATCAATATCTTCAAAAGTAGGGAAATTATCCGTTAAAGATATTGATAGGGGTACAAGAAAGAAAATAAAAATAGTAGCAAGATTTAGTCTTCCATAGATGATGCATAGGAACTAATTAAGCATGTTACTTACAACAACATTATACGTTCAAAAGTACTGAAATTATGCTATTTGTTAAAGATATTGATAGCAATAAAAGAAAGAAAGAAAATAGTAACAAGATTGAGTCTTCCATAGATGAAGACACAAATTTAATTGTGAAAGGTTTCATTAGTGGTTCATGAGGAGACAAAGTGTGGGGGAGAATGAGTTGTAATGGTAGGAAGACGTAGAACTAATAAACTAGGGTTTGGAATTAAATATTCAATCGCAATAGTTTAGGGTATGTTGTTAGGTGCAAGGCAGAGGCGATCATTAGGGATGACAACCATAGTGTCGAACATAGTGATCACATAGTCCTTTAAGGATGCGACCACAGGTCAAACAACCAGTGGCTCTAGTTCCCCTTTAGAAAAGAGCAGAGGAGAAAAGGACCGACACGAATGGAGGTATCAAAATAGATGAATCCAACACAGGAGAAACTAAAAGGAAAGTTTCAGAACGACTATTTATCCAAAAAATAAAAATAAAAATCCTAAGTATGAAGTCATCTCCTCCAACATTGGAGACTATGTTCAGTAGATGAAAGACCATGCCATCATAGGAAAATTTCTAGGCATCTGACCATTAGAAAACTCCCTTATAGGTTGGATTGCATCATGATGGAATACTAAAGGAGAAATAGACCTGAAACTAGGTGTAGAGGGATTATTCACAACAATTTTCTCATGCTCGGAGGACCGAGAGAAAGTCTTCGAGGAAGGGCCACACTTTTTCAACTTTGCAAGACTCCACATGAGGTACTAGTCAGAGAGATTCAACTTGAAGAAAGAGGACTTTACAACTTCTTCATTTTAGATAAGGATGTCCTCCTTTCCTAAAGAATTCTAAGACAGGTAAAACTTAGAGGGTTTAGGAAACACCCTAGGATCCTTCATTAAAATTTCAGAGGTCATGAAGCAAGGGAGATACACCTCATATGCATGGATCTCTGTGTACATGGATGTTTTTGGAGCTCTCCTGAACTCCATAAAAATGAATTTTCAATACTTAGAATGGATACAAACCTTGGAATATGAACACATACCATTTATGTGTCACAAATTCCACGAGCATGGTCATTTGTTCCATTAATGTCCTTTGAACGCAACAAGAAACAATGACAAAGTTAAGGAGGTAATTGACCAAGAAGGATTCTCCAAAGTCTCTAGCAAAAGGAAATCGGGGCTCAAAGTGAATATCCCCAAATCCACAACACCCACATCCAATAGTAACAGCTTCCAAATGCTAGTCGAGATGAAGGAGGATGTAAGAACCAAAAAACAAGCCATGGATAAAACCTCAAAAGAGGATAATAACACAAAAGAAAAGGGTAGAAGATATGAAACGACAAAGAACAAAACAAGAAGAGGCCAAACTTGAAAACCCCATAGGGGTAGAAGGGGATCAGACCATGGACCTAGAGGAATAAATCGAGAAGGAAAGTGAGAAAGAGGAGAAATATGATAGAATGGAGGAAGATGCAATAGAGTTGAACTTCTCGGTTCTCATTTCCATCCATGGGGTACAAGCCATAACAAAGATACCAAAGGAAAAATATCAAAAAGCTACAATAAAACCTTTTAAAGAGGACAGATAAAGTGCCTAGCACATTACAAAGAAAACCCCCACTGGGAGGATTAGGAATACACACCAATCTAATGAAAGATATGAATAAACGGAATGTTGATGAAACAAAGTGAGGACAAAAAACAATCAAGAAAAAACTAGAGGAAGAAGGAGCGCTTATGGTGGACTTAGGACAAACGATGTAAATTCTAGCTAAATAATTCTCCTTGCAACCCAAAGTTTAATAATGAAAGTTATATATTGGAATATAAGAGGCCTCAACACCCCAAGAAAACAATGCATTCTCAAAAATCATATAGCGCAGGTAAAACCTATTGTAGTTCTTGTACAAGAAACAAAATGCAATAAGAATAGTATGACCAATATAGCCAACTGTTGTTGGAAGCACAGTGAGTTAGCTTCAACAGAAGCATAGGGTTTTACAGGGGGGATGGATTTGTTAGGGGACCCCACGAAAATCAAAATATAAGACATTCAATTTTCAGAGAGTTATATTTCAGTTGGCTACATACTTAGAGAAACACGAGAGATAAGACTAATTAAAATATTTATGGTCCTTCAATTCCAACTCTCAAAGATTCCTTTTTGGACTCTTTGACAACCCTAGGGGATCGATATAAAAAAAATCCATGGATTCTAGGGGGATACTTCAATCAAACCATGTACCTTGAGGGGGGAAAAGGAGGCCTATGAAGGTTGGATGCATACAACATATGATTCAAGGAAATCTTGGGAAAATCGGGGTTGATTGATCTCCATACTGATAATGGAAACCACATGTGGAATAACAAGTGGTGAGGAACCCATCAAGTTTCTTTCATACTAGATCACTTCCTCATTTTTGAATCCTTACAATTGATAAAACCCAACTTTTCAGCCGAAATCCTCCCCTATACAAGATCCGACCATTGGCATGTTCTTCTTTCTTGTATTGATCTCTCAACCCCAAGACCCAAACCCTTCTAATTTGAAATATGTTGTCTTTATCGCCCATATTTTATGCCCAATATCAAGATCTGGTGGTCATAGAGTGGGATTCATCGAGGCAACAAGATGTAATAGCTTCGCCAAAAATTAAAGAATGTAAAGAAACATAAAAAAAAATGGAATAGAAATGTATTTGGGAATATATTTGAATCCTAATAGAAATTGGAAACATACATGGAAAGATTGCAAGAAAATATCACCCAAGAAGGAAGAACCAAACAACACATAATAGAGGAACACTGCATCCTACAAGACTTAAGCAATAGGGAGAAGCAAGAAGAAATCTTATAATGCCAAAAATCCAAAATAAGATGGCTTAATTAAGAGGGAGACAAAAAAACTAGGTTTTTCCACAGCTCCATGATTAACCGAAGGAATCACAATCACATTATGTCCTTACAAGCGGAGATAGGGGAGGTTCTAGAATCACAAAAGGACATTGAGGAGGCAATAAGAACTCACTTCAGTCGGATTTTAACAGAACAACTAAACCAAAGACAAGGAGTGACAATTAACATACTAAAGAACATACCATCCTTGGTCATCCCTAAGAAAAAAACAACTTGATGAGACCAATATCCTTTGAGGAAGTCTCCAACATAGTCAAATAACTCATAACTAATAAGGCCCCAGGCCTAGACGACTTTACAACAATTTTCTTCCAAACTTGTTGACCCATCGTGGGCCAGGAAGTATACAAACAGTGGAATAATATCGGACTTCAGGGACCATTCTTCAAGCTCTCAACTCCACCTTTCTTACTCTCATCCCCAAATCACAAAACCCCAACTTTGCTAATAAATTATAACCAATTTCTCTTTGAAATGTCATCTATAAGATCATCTCCAAAACCATAGCTACAAGGTTCAAGCCTATTCTCCCTAAAATAGTCTCACCCGAATAGGGAGGCTATTTCGAAGGAAGGAAAATCATGGATGGTATCATCTTAGCACATGAAACCATCCACTCTCTGAAGTATTCCAAGTCTTCGGGCATACTTATAAAATTGGACATGTCCAAGGCCTATGATAGGCTCAATTGGTAATTTCTAATGCAAATTCTTGCAATGTTTGGGTTTTGCAAGGAGTGGATTACATGGATAAAGGATATCATATTCCCATATTTCTTCTCCATTTTGGTCAATGGGACACTTTCGATCACGTTCAACCCATCGAAAGTAATTCGTTAGGGGGATCCTCTTTCCCCCTTTCTCTTCATTCTGGCAGCAAAAGGCCTTAGGTGTAGTCTCAAAGATGCCCTTGATCAACAAAAACTAAAATACATTGGGGTCCACCCCTCCATGAACCCTTTGTATCACCTCTAGTTCGTGAATGACATCATGCTTATGGGATCCCCCACTATGCAATAATTCGTAGTCTTCAAAACCATCCTGGAAACCTTTATGCTAGCTTCAGGGGATCTAATAAATCAATATAAGTCATGGATCTTCTTCCTCAACACACCTCTAAGAATCTAGAGGCACTTGGAAAAACTCCTAGGATTTCAATGGAGATCCCTTCCATCCAATTACCTCGATGTACCTCTACTTGAGAATACCATCATAAATCTATCCTGGGAAATCCTCATGTCTAAAATGGAAAGTAGGCTAGAAAACTAGATATTCAGGACCCTAAATCTCCCTGGAAGGGTTACCCTCCTAAAATTTGTCCTCAACTCCCTTCTTATCTATCTTTTCTATGTTCTAGTTGCTCCAACAAAGATACTTAAGGATATCAGAGCTCTACAATGAGAATTCCTCTGGGGTGGCCCCAATAAAACTAGAAAATGGGCATTAGTTTCTTGGGATAAAGTCTATTTAACCCAAAATGTTTGGGGCCTGGCAATTAAGGATCCAATTATCATGAACATAGCATTAGCATCTAAGCTATGGTGGTGCTAGTTGAAGCACCATACATAATTTTAGGGTCGGATATAGAGGAAAAAATATGCCAACAGGATACTCGAAGAAGAGATAATCTAAATGGAGGTCACAAGCCCAAGATCCATGATCCAGAACAATGTGTACAACAACAAGGCCAATGTCCAAACCCATAGCTTATGGGAAGGGTGCATCAGCTCTATTTTGGGAAGATGCACAGAAACAAGAAAACAAACTAGCATTATGTGAATCCCTACACAACACAAAGGAAAAATTAAAGGCATTAGGGTGGCACAGGAATCAACAATATTGGCAGGAAACAAGCAATCTTGAACCATTCACATATCGACAATGGAGAATACGGGAGCAATGTGCATCGAAAATATCAATAGAAGAAGGAACCCTATGGGATAGTAGCCTCAACACTAAAAGAATTAGTGCACTCAGAGGCATGGACATACTCAAGTGGGGATCAAAAGGAGATGGTAAATTCAAATTAAAAGATGCCCATGAATGGGCCACCAACCAAAACCAAGAAGAAGAAGAAGAAGGCATTTGGAATAGAATCTGGAACTCATAACTATGGCCTAAAATATCCATGTTCTTACAGCTCCTTGGAAGGAAAAAAACAATAACATGGGACATGATTTCAAAATATGATTCGAAGGACCATCAATTTTCCATATTTGTCAATGAGAGGATGTGTATTGATCTAAGATTTATGGGATAGAGGAGAAACAATATTCAAACAACCAAATCAATTAAGAGGAACCATAATGTAGATCCTTGAAGGCTAGAGACAATCCCCCTTTCATAATCCCATTGCAAGCAGGATATGGAAATTTTTTCCAAGCCTCCTATTATGGAATGAATGAAATCAAAGAGTTTTCAAGAGAGAACATAAAACCATGAATGAGATTTGGTTCATCATCAACGCCAACATTCAAGATTCTATCAATGCATTTTAGTGGTTGAAAGAGGCAAAACAAAAACTCAAGGAGTGGAAAATAACATTCTACAAGAATGGAAGATTCAACAAAGCTCCGCACTAGCAACTCCACACACTCGACCAACAATGAAAACATCTCCAAAATCATGGTTTGCACCACTACCAGGATCCATCAAGCTCAACTTTGATGGGAAAGCCAAGGGGAATCTCGAACTAGCAGGTGCAAGAGGAGTATTCAAATACCATCATGGCTCATTATTGAAAATATTTGTGATTCATTTGGGAAACAACACTAATAATGTTGCAAAATTGGATAGTCTATTGCACGGACTCCAAATAGAAAATAGATTATCCTATAAAAATGTCGTGGTGTAAAGAGACTTTGAACTAATCATTCAGACCATAAAAAAAGATAAGAAGTGGCTCAAACATAGATAAAGTCTCAAGAAATTAGCGCATGGTTTCCATGTGAGCATAGGTGGCCACTCTTATCCTCTCCATAAAAAATATAACATCGTTGCATGTGCATAGAAGTGCCAACAAGTTGACAAATAGGTTAACCAATAAGTCAATGACTCTACCAAACTAGAAAATTATCTTCATTTGGGAAATGGTAGGAGCAAGAAAACTCAAAAACAATTGCCACACCATCAATGAGATGGAGAACCATAGGACCACAAGGAGGGAATTCATAGCCAGTTGTAGGTTTGTGCAATCCACAATCTAATCCAACCCATTGATGTCCGATCATCATGAAGAAAGGGCTTATGCAGACTAGTGATTGCATGGATGGGAAAGAAGAGAAATTTATTGCAACAAAAGGTGGAGGAATGTCTCGTACCACAAGTAGGATGAACACTATAACTAATTGATAGTTGAAGCACATAACCATGTCAATTGATAGTAGGATCACCTTCCTCCATGATCAAAACAATTAGGAAGCGATCACTACACATTCCCACATAAGCATTATGAGTTTAAAAGGGAGGCAAAGGAAGTGCATGGAGATTGTGGATTCAAGAAGAGAACCAAGTTTATGGATTAAGTCAAAAATTCAGGCCAATGCAAGTTCAGACAAGAATTTGAGGGGAAGAGGCAATGAGAGAAACATAAGGGGGGTAAAGCTAAATCCACCTCCAGGGACATATAGAGGTCATGTTTAGGATAAGAATCATTTCAGAATGGAAGAATAGAACTCCAATTAGATAGGAAGGGGAAGAAACCTCGACTCCAAGGGAAAGGGTATCAACAGAGAGGAGGAGATGCACCAGGAAACTAAGAGAAACATAAAAGGTAAAAGAGTGATGCAACCAAAGACAACCAAACAATAGGAGAAGGATAGGCACATCCCCAAGGCACATCAGGATGCAGAGGAGGCCCAACAATCCTACCAGAACCACTTCAAGGAAGACACAAAGGTGAATTTGGAATGATATGAGGCACAAACGCAACAGTGAAAGACTAAAAGGACCAATAAGGAGATCATAGAAGAAATATCTGGTTGGGTGAAGGAATATGGGTTCTCCCACACTAGGGAAAATAAATTACAAAAGACTACAAAGCTATACTGGACCCTTAAATCTATCCTAGCATAGGTTATGGAAGAGAAACATACTTTATTTCGTGGAAAATCCCCTACAATAATGGGTTGTACTGCAGTGTATCAATGATCGTATAGAAACAAAATCACAACCCAAACATGCAACAAATATATAATAACTGATTTCAAAAGAAATAATTAACTATTGGGGTGGGAAATAAAGTTTGACTCACCTAGAGTCCTACGGTTGATGTCGTTCCCGATTGTCGTAGTCTTTCTGCTTCTTTCCAATAGTTTCTCTACAACCTGCAAAATCATTGAAGATGTAAGATTATAAAAAGAGGTAGTTATACTAATAAATACATGTTAGTCTAATGAAATATATCAATAAAATATTAGAAACTCGTATTCTACGAAATATATGTGAAAATATTGCAATGAAAACATTACAAGCACAACATATTTCGAAGGAAATAGTTTCTATTTTTATTAAGCAGCTAAGGTAGTTATAACTTTATACTTGTCATGTGTGGCACTGCCATGTTGAAAGATATCCCAGGTTCATCCACCCATGCTCCTTCTATACAAGATGGTATTGAATTTTGATCAACCATGAGCTCAAAGAGGATGTAAGGGGAAACTCTTGGCAAGATAAGATGATGATTGGAAAAGAGGGTTGGAAGCAAGGGTTTCTAGGTCAAACCAACAACAACAAGGATGTATAGGGTTTTACAGACTTGGCAGGGTTATCCAAACAAAGGTTTTCTTAATGTGTGCCAAGAACCATTACTAGTCATTACCTTTCTCCTTGGACAAATTCTCGTTTTATGCGGTCTCTAGTTGGTTAGAGATGGTTGAGAATGGTAAAAGGAGTTAGGAAACTAACCAAACCCGTAACTCACCATTAATTAGGCATAATTAGATTTTTTAAGCATTTTTTGACATGTAAGCGACTGTCCCTTCAGTGGATTGTGTGTATGCGAGTACCATAACTACGAGGGCACGTACATATTCCAAGAAACTATTTTTTGGAAGGTCTCAAGGATATATTGGGAATAATAGTTTGTAAATAGGATAGGGATTAGGCCAACAATCTTGTCAATTATTCAAAGGTGGAAGTTGACGCTATAAAAATACTCCCCAGATTCAATTCTCAACCAAACTGGACCAAATTGATTGTCGGATCGTGATGCTAGATAAAAAAAAGTGGAGGCAATGGCTCACAATGTCTTGAAGGTCCCTTTCATGCAAACAGGGAGTCCAAGCAATGGGACAGTCCCAATGTAGAATCAACCCACTCAAACAGGCACAAGAGGGGGACCTGCAAACCCCATAGAAATCAAAGATGATGGGAAACAAGAAGACAATGACAAGCCCAAAGCTGATTCAAAGAAACCTGAACATAAGACTCAACAATAGAACCAAAAATAAAAAACAGTTTTATCCATGTTTTCATAATGACTATGTTTAGTATCTTTATCAAATATACTCTCCATAGATAAAGAAAGTTATACATTCGACATTTAGATATAACTTTGCATAGATGTGGGTTGACATGAACATGACATTATATTTTTTCAAAGCCTTGTAGCTTGGTTTCCTATATGGTAGGCTATAGGGCATGATGACTGTAACATTTTGTTTATAATAAAAATTAAAAACTTATCTTACAAAAAAAGGTCTTCCATAGATGATGCATACGAACTAATTAAGCATGTTTCTTACAAAAACATTCTAAGTTGTGGTATAAAATAATATATTCAATATACAAGTAACCAAACCTATACCAAGTTAGCAAAATCTCACGAGAAACAAAAAATATGGAATTTTATAAGAGATCCCCTAAGAGGGGTTGGGTAAATACAAATTATAAATTGTAGCTACTACACCTAAATTTTCCATAATTCCTACTTTAAATACGCCATAATAGTATAAATTTTTAATGAACTTTAACTAGAACAAAAAACACTATAGACTTCTAGGAGAGAGGACTTTAACTTTAACATGCAGGAATCCACCAAAGACTTCTAAAAGAAAGGACTTGCTAGCTATGACTTCTAGACTTAAGGAGCACATGCCATTTCTCACAATCTAGGCATTGGAGATATTATGAGAAGAAGAACTTATCCATTCTCACACTATAAACATGGGGGTAATGAGGTTAAAATAGAAGAATAAAACCGTTATAGAAATATATTGATACAGGCTAAAGGTTAAAATGGCTTTGGAATTAAGACTTTACAATGAAGTACAACTAGAATTTACATTGTGAATTTGCATTATGAATTTACATTAAGAATTTACAATGAAGTACAATGTTTGTATGAAGTACAACTATAATTTACAATGCGAATTCCATCAATTAAATAATGTAGGTCTATAATCCTATATCAAATATGGGATTTGGATGTAAGCACTTTTTTTTACAATGTGCATCTAAAATTTAATAATACACTTGAATGTATTCTCGAGTGTTATTGAGTACTTAAGAATTTTTAATTATGAACACTATTATAGCATGTGTTGGGATTAGAAACATTGGGAAATGAGTCATAAGAAATGAGGTATTACAAAAGATTGTGGATAACCTTTATTGGGGTTTTATGTGTGGTCTCTTATTAAGAGTTGACACTCTTTTGAACTTTCTTTGTGGATTTGAATGGAGTGTGAAGAGTGCATTAAAGAACAATAATGTGATTAATATTGATAGAGATTTCCTTGAGTATGTAATGAATGAGTTACTTGTAAAAAAATTAAAAGATTTAAAAATAAATAAATTATTGTCACTTCTATTGGAATTCATGGTTGTTGTTTTTGACTTGGTGTTGAAGGGCATTACACCATTTCTTTACTTCGTACAGTCTTCATCTACAATGATTATGTCCTTCTCTAGATTTTCCTTTGTAATATGAGTTACACTTGTTAATTACAATAGATATTGTGTATGCCTCATTGCTTTCTTTTTCAAGACACCAACTTCTTGGTTCCTTTATTCTTCATTATTCAACCTAGAATCCAATATGCAATAGACCATAAAAATATTTATTCATGGAATTTGATCCCTTATTAACATATCATGACATAACACCCTCTCCTTGAGTATACCTTCTCATCAATAGGACCACCCCATTAGTAAGTACTCAACTATTTTTCATTGCCATTGTTTTTCACCTCCAACCCTGCCTCCATATCCTTGCACATGCACCATCTGTTGATTAATTGGGTTGGTTGTCATTGATTTCAACCCTTGA
>JZKD02S2007174.1:27357-43858 GCA_000966675.3 Picea glauca | reverse complement strand
GTTAAGATGGTTAGAAGGTAACCCCTTGAGGAAGCTACATAAAAGTATAAATAAGAGGCAAGGGTCTCTCATTCAAATCACACTTGAATATCATTGAATATCTATTTTTTTGAAATGTTATTTGGGCAGGTATTATTGATAGAGAAAAGTGCAGTAGGAAAAGTGTGGCAGGAAAAGTGCAGCAGGAAAAGTGCATGACAGGAAAAGTGAGGCAGGAAAGTGTGGCAGGAAAAGGGCGGAAGAAAGAGTTCGGCAGAAAAAGTGAGGCAAAAAAAGCGTAGAAGGAAAAGTGCGGCAGAAAAACTGCAGCGGAAAAAGTGCGGCAGAAAAATCACGGCAACAAAACTCTACAAGAAGAAAAAAAAAGGTATGGTTCTCATATGTGTAGTGTTGAATTTATAAATCAAGTTGAGGGTTTTTCTTGTAAATATGTTGGATTCCCTCTTGGGAGTTTATGGCTTGCTGTAGAGTTGATATGAGGCAGATCTACTGAAGTTTAATATTGGTTCATGTTTGAGGGATTTTGGTTGAGGTATGTTGCTCAAGTTATTGGAACAGATAGAGGTTGTATAACAATGAGGTTCTAACAAATGGTTTGAGGTACAGACTTGTGGTATAGTGTTTGAGGTATATGTGATCAGATCGGATTTGGATGATGAAATTGATGAGGGATTTTGGTTGAGGTACATGTTGGGTACATGTTTGAGACAAGTAGTTGATGAGTTGACACATACATGAGGTGTATAGTTGATGATGTTAGTACATCTTGATGAGTCATAGTTTATGTGTATTTGATGCATGATTGGTACATATTTGGTGCATGTTTGATGCTCATTGATGGTACAGGTTGGTGCATGGTTGATGCACTTATTTATGGTATAGGTTGATTACAGGTTGTTTGGACAGGTTATTGTGGTAGGTTATTTGTACAGGTTTGGTGCATGGTTGATGCATTTGTTTATGGTACAGGTTGATGTATGGTACATGTTGGCATAGGTTATTGGTACAGGTTGTTACAGGTTGATTATATGTTGATTGGTATAGGCTTACAGTAGTATATCTCACAGTGATAGTGTGACAGTGGTTCCATCATTCTACTTATACGCCATGGCGGTTGGATGGGGAAAGGAAATGCGGTTGTAGCTGGAGAACATAGGGGGTTGTCGTTGGAGAATTGGGGATTTGGAGCTTACCTCATGTTCTAGCCTGAGAAACTAGGGGGTTGGAGCCTCCTTCCAGTTGCAACTACAAAATGAAGGAAGTTGGTGCTTCCAATGAATGTAATTCTTAAAGACATATAAGAAAAAACATTGTGTGGTTTTCTCCCACTTTGGGTTTCCACGTGAACACTGGTGTACTGTGTATGTGTGTGATTTCTCATTTGTTCATTGTTTATTTACTCTACAACTATTGGATGCTACTACTACATTGATATAACACTTGCATTTTATGGTGAAAAAGGATTAAATTGCTCTATTACTGATTCACCCCCTCTCTCAGTAATCCAACAAATGGAATCCGAGTCAGTTCCTTCAGGAAACAATTTAACCACTGGAAGGAGATCATGGATTATTCTGAGAATGGAGTACCAATGTTTAATGGTCACAATGGTTTTAAGTATGAGATGTGGAGTATAAGGACGAAAGTATTTTTACAGGCACAGGGACATTATATTTGGCTATCAGTTGTTACAAGATATGATAGTTCAAAAAGGGAAAAGATTGCAGCCAAGAAGGAATTGAAGAAGAATAACCAAATAGAAATGGATTTCATCTGGAAAGGATTACCTAATCCGATAAGACAAAAGGTTGGTAAATGTTCATCAACCAAAGAACTTTGGGATAAGTTACATGAAATATATTCTTCACCCATCGCAGATTCATAAAATGCCAAAGAAGATGCAGATACATATAAAGAAGAATTATGTTCACCATGTCAAATAGATTCAAAAGATGAAGAGTATATAATCACGAGAGGTATGTTGTTTTTCTTTAATTGTGAAAAACGTAGACATCTTGAAATAGAATTCCATGAAGGAAATGAGACAGAAAAAACTAATTGAAAAGGAAGACAATTGTGAAGAAAAATTGATTAGTGCTTTAGATGAACTAAGAGAAGAAAACAAGTCACTCAAGAAAGAATTGATGAAACAAAATGAAAGCGTTCACATTTTTGAAGAATCCCAACAGGTCATCGAGAACTTAGGAACTCGGCTAGAAGAAGCCAAAAAGATCGAAGAAAATATTGAATATCAAAATTTGTATTTGGAAGCCAACATAGAAGCACAGAAGGAAGAAGCAGAAATGAGAGAGAAGATATTGACAGATCATCTTAAGGAAAGAACTAATGATCTAAACCATCTTGAGGTGGAGTTTGGTCAAGAAGAGAAAGGACTTGAAAAAGAAATGATCACATTAAAAATTTAGCTTGAAGAAGCGAAAAGAACAGAAGAAGTCATGAAGTCTCAGATAATGAAGAAAGGAGAAGAGGTTGAGAATCTTGAAGAAGTTGTCACATTGAGAAGTAAAATCGTCAAGCTTAACAAGAACGTTGAAGAGACAGAAACATCCACATCAATTCCAGAGAATGAAGAGAAGCACTCTAGTTTGCTAGAAAAGAAGAATGAAGAAAATATAAAGAGTTATGCATAAGTACTCAAAGGAAGGAATCATGGTCAACCAGAATCTAAGAAAACTATTGAAGATACATCTTCAAGAAGACCATCCATGTTCAAGCCACAAAGAAACTTCAATCATGATCATGATCAATCAAGGAAAAAATTCAGAAGGACTACGACATAAAGAAGATCATTCACTCCCAGGTATGCAAATTTCTTTTATGGTCATTGTTTTTATTGTACTAACTTTGGACATAAGGTTGTAGATTGTAGAGATTATAAAAGAAATGTTCAAGCAAGAAATGCCTATGTGGCCCCACGTAACATTGAATGTTACAAATGTCATAACTATGTACACATAGCTAGTGATTGTAGAAGCATGATCGATAATTCCATGAAAGAGAACACTGATATCAGATGTAAGAATTTATGGATAATAAAACATGAAAAACATGTGAACAAAGACCAGGTCCCAGAGATCGCAAGATTGGTAATAAAACGAGATGAAGAAAATTCTACAGAGAAAAAGAAATATGTCAGATACAAAAAGGTTTGGAAAACAACTGAAAGAAAAGAAGGACAGGTAAATAAGGAACAAGTTCAAGAGATTGTACTTTCAAGCATTGTAGTGAAAGATAAATCCACAAACAGAAAGAAAGAAGTCAGAGCTCAGGGAGATGATGAATCTACCAATGAAGATGATGATGAATACACATTAGAGTAGGAATTGTTCTGAGCCATCTGTCTTAGAGACTCCCAGGTAACATGAATATTAGATAGGGGGAGTCTATGCGATAGTTGTGACAGACCAAAGAACGATCCTTCAAGCAACTTGCAGAGTTTGAATAGATAGATCCAGAGCAGTCAGTTAGCATAAGTACAATCAGTTATAGTAGTGAATACTTCATGATAGTACAATGATAAATGGGTCAACATTATGGATAGTGTGCAGTAGAGTCTTGGACAGTATGGACAGAGATGGATTCATAAGAACACTTAGCAAGTTTGGACAGATATATGACAGTGGACAAGAGCGTGGATTCATAGATTGGTTTAGAGAGTGGTTCAAAGACAAATGAACATTATCATAATGGATGATAATTATATAGTAAATGGCTTGAAAAATGCTAATGGATTCAAAATTGACAGATATTTTTTGGACACATGCAGTGCATACAACAGTTCACATTCAAAATAGAGTAATGCTCAGAAACAACAATGAGAAAACTTCATACGAGCTATGGAAAGGAAGACCAACAAATGTGACGTACTTCAGAGTATTTGGAAGAAAATGCTACATCAAAAGAGAAGATGGAAGAATGGAAAAGTTTGACTCCTGTGTGGACAAAGGAGTACCTATTGGTTACTCAAGTACAAGGAAAGCATACAAGTGTTACAATATGAGGTTGAAAAAAAATGTGGAAAGCATCAATGTAACAATTGATGAAACAAGTGGACAAGAATTAAAGGAAGAAGAAAATGAATCAATGGAACAACTTTATGAAGAAGAATCATAAGATGAAGAAGAAGTCTACATTGAACAACCAGAAGGATTTCAGTTGTTAGAGAACGCATATTAAATGTGAAAATTGAAGAAGGCCTTGTATGCTCTAAAACAAGCTCCTAGATCATGGTACTCTAGACTAAATAAATATCTACAACAGGTAGGGTTCAGAAAAGGAAGTGTAGACAACAACCTCTACATCAAGGTAACTCAAGATAGTATTTTATTAATTGAATTTTATGTTGATGATATTATTTTTGGAAGAATGATGACAGGTTAAGACATAAATTTGCAAAGGATATGCATAATGAATTTGAAATGTCATTACTCGGAGAATTATCTTTCTTCATGGGGTCTTCAGATACGTCAAAGAAACCAAGGAATTTTTATTTATCAAACTAAGTATAACAAAGAAATGTTAAAGAGGTTTGGAATGGAAGATTACAAACCAGTTACCACTCCTATGCAAACCAGTTGCAAATTGAGCAAAGATGATGATTCAAAGTCTACAGACCAGAGGTAATACAGGTCAATGATTGGTAGCTTACTATATGTGATAGCATCCATACCAGATGTAATGCAAGCAGTTGGACAAGCGACACAATTTCAAGCAACACCAAATGAATCACATGTCGTAGCAATGAAGAGGATTTTCAAATATCTCAAAGGAACAAAAGAGTTTGGATTATGGTATCTAGAAGGAAAGGATACATCATGTATTGCCTACATAGATGCATATTGGGCAGGTTGCATTGATGACTGACGAAGCACCAGTGGAGCAACGTTCTACTTGGGTGAGTCTTTAGTATCATGGCTAAGCAAGACACAATCATCAATATCCTTATCTGCAACCAAAACAGAATATATTGCAGTAGCAACATGTTGTACACAGGTTCTATGGATGAAACAAACTCTGACAGATATACAGGTTGAGTATGATGAGCCCATTCCAATCTATTGTGATAATACAAGCACCATAAATATCTCAAAGAACTCAATGATGCACTCCAAGACGAAGCACATTCCAATCAAGTATCAGTTTCTACGGGAACAGGTTGCAGAGAAGAACATCAAAGTTGAATATGTGGGCACAAAAGAACACGTGGAAAACATATTTACAAAACCACTTCCATGGGAAGCCTTTGAGTATCTTCGCCAGAGACTCAGAGTAATTTTTACTCCAAAATGAATGCTTTTGAATGCTTATCTTATATGTCTTAGATTTACATGAGGAAGCACCATGAAGAGGACAGTTCAGGTTGGGAGATTAGTTTCAGGAAGAGTTCAGTCAGGGAGAGTATCCCCAAGGACAGTTCAGTTAGGGGGAGCAGCCCCGGATGGAAAGATACCTTTTCCATTGATGACAAAGGGGGAGAGATTTATCAGATGCAGAGAACAGAGGCATGGTTCCAGGGGGAGCGATGGTCACATGAAGAGAATGAGTGATATGACTTCAGTATTGCATGACATGACTTCAGTATTGCATCAGAGTGTTTCCATCAATGCCAAAGGGGGAGATTTTTTATTAATTGGGTTGGTTTTCATTGATGTCAACCCTTGAAGAAAGTCCGGTAGCACAAAGGTTTGGGTAATGGACCCAATTTTGTTTGATGGATAATGGTATGAGTTTTGATATATTTCGATGGTATGTGGAACGTCACATAAATCCTCACGGTTAGAGAGTTATGGCCATGTGAAGTTGGAGAACCCTCATGAGTCATCTAGAAGGCCCAAAAGGTCAAAGTAGTTAAAGTGTTTGCAAAGAAGAAATTATTTAAATAATAAAGTGAAGTGATGAGTGTACTATAATTCAAAGAGGATGAAAAATAAATTATTTAAATAATAAAGTTAATGGAGGACTTACTAATTATGGAAAGTGGTTAAGTTAAGTGGACAAGTGGTTATAAGTGGGTTAACCTTAAAATAAGGAAAGTGGGTTAAGATGGTTAGAAGGTAACCCCTTGAGGAAGCTACATAAAAGTATAAATAAGACGCAAGGGTCTCTCATTCAAATCACACTTGAATATCATTGAATATCTATTTTTGTGAAAGTTTATTTGGGCAGGAATTATTGATAGAAAAAAGTGCAGCAGAAAAAGTGTGGCAAGAAAAGTGCGGCAGAAAAAGTGCGGTAGGAAAAATGCGGCAGGAAAAGTGCGGAAGCAAAAGTATGGCAGGAAAAGTGCGGAAGAAAAATCGTAGCAGGAAAAGTGCGGTAGGAAAAGTGCAGTAGAAAAACTGTAGCAGAAAAAGTGCTCTAGAAAAATCGTGGAAGTGGATTCACGGCAGCAAAATCACAACAACAGAACGCTACAAGAAGAAAAAAAAGGTATGGTTATCATATGTGTAGTGTTTAATTTATGAATCAAGTTGAGGGTTTTCCTTGTAAATATGTTGGATTCCCTCTTGGGAGTTTATGGCTTGTTGTAGAGTTGATCTGAGCCAGATCTACTGAAGTTTAATATTGGTTCATGTTTGAGGGCTTTTGGTTGAGGTATGTTGTTTAATTTATTGGTACAGATAGATGTTGTATAATAGTGAGGTTCTAGCACATGGTTTGAGGTACAAATTTGTGGTATATTGTTTGAGGTATATGTGATCAGATCAGATTTAGATGATGAAATTGATGAGGGATTTTGGTTGAAGTACATGTTGGGTACATGGTTAAGACAAGTAATTGATGAATTGGCACATACATGAGGTGTATAGTTGATGATGTTGGTACATCTTGATGAGTCATAGTTTATGTGTATTTGATGCATGATTGGTACATATTTGGTGCATGGTTGATGCACTCATTGATGGTATAGGTTGAGGTACAGTTTGGTGCATGGTTGATGCACTTGTTTATGGTACAGGTTGATTTCAAGTTGTTTGAACAGGTTATTTGTACAGGTTTGGTGCATGGTTGATGCATTTTTTTATGGTACAGGTTGAAGTACGGGTTGATGCATGATACATGTTGGCACAAGTTATTGGTACAGGTTGTTACATGTTGATTACAGGTTGATTGGTATAGGTTTACAATAGTATATCTCACAATGATAGTGTGATAGTGGTTCCATCATTCTACTTCTACATCAGGGTTGTTGGACGGGGCAATGATAGGTGGTTGTAGCCACCTTCCAGTTGTAGCCGGAGAACATAGGGGGTTGTAGCCAGAGAATTGGGGAGTTGGAGCTTCCCTCAGGTTGTAGCCTGAGAAAATAGGGGGTTGGAGAATCCTTCTTGTTGCAGATGGAAAACAAAGGAAGTTGGTGCTTCCAATGAATGTAATTCTTAAAGACATATAAGAAAAAACATTCTGTAATTTTCTCCCGCTTTGGATTTCCACGTAAAACATTGGTGTACTATGTATGTTGTTATTGCTCATTTGTTCATTGTTTATTTACTCTGCAACTATTGGATGATAATGCTACATTGATATAACACTTGTATTTTATGGTGAAAAAGGATTAAATTTCTCTATTACTGATTCACCCCCCCTATCAGTAATCCAACACCATCATGAGTATTTTTAGACTTCCTTACTTAGTATTCACATATTCCATGTACCTCTTTCATTCCAAACTCTTTTCCCAAAAGTAAAACTATTTTGGAAATCTTCCACATTTGACAATTGCATTGCTCACTTAGGCCCAGATGTCATGTTATTGCAACCAGATGCATATTTGGAAATCTAAAACATTGTATCACGTTCCCCTATGAATTACCTTTCCAATGACTATACTCATGCCTCAATCTAAGGATATCTGAATTTTCCATTTCTGACTAGTTTGTGCACTTTTCTCACCGGCACAATCGAGCTTAGAGACCAACTTCGGCCACATGCAGAAGGAAATCTATGGAGAAATAGAAAAATAATTGTATAAATTTGATAATACTCATGATTTTTAGAATACAGAAACTCGCATATTAATGATTTGATGCTCTAGTCAATTTTTGCATCAGTCTGGAATTGACAGCTTTTCCCTTTTTGTACTTTCTCTAGACTTAATTTTTTTAGAAAAAACTATCATCTCCTAGACTTGATTTTTTTATCAAAAACTATTATCTCCCAAAGGGAGAAAAATTGGAAGAAATCTAGTAAGACAAATTTGTTTGGATTATCGAGGAGATAAGATGTTGACTAATAAAATTTTTCCAAATAGGTGATCTTGGGTCCCTTTTCCTTTGTTGAAGGTTCCAAAAATCACCAAAAGGTCTCTTGGAGTAGTGGATTTTCCATTTTTTTTGTATCTCCATTCATAACCCTTTGGAATTTGGTCAAATGCTTTATTATCCCCATTTTGTGGGATAACTAAGGAGATCATGTCTCGAGGCCCTCAGGTTGCAGATATGGAGTGTTGAGAGACTACATGACCAACAATGTCCACTTGCATAGATGGAGACCCTTCTCACCACCACACAGGTCCGGATTTTTAGAACGGCATCCACCACACCTGCTAGCTTCTGAAAGGCAATGGGCCTTGATCCATGAGGTACAAGTCAGGTATTATGGTGAGCGCCATTTCAATATTTGAGTCGTTTGAGTATGTTGTATCTTAAACTGCTTTAGATTTCATGACATATGCTTGGACATTGTACCTTTTTCCATGTTTCACCTTGGTGGTTGACATTGTGCCCTAGTAAGTGGTCTTTTCTCAGGATGGGCTTTCTACCAGGAACTCCCTTGAATATCCATCGTACCATTCCCGATAATACTTACCATTTTCATCATTAAAACCACCCCCATTTCCTTATCTCTTGGGATTTTAGGGTGTATTGACCCAAGAAGGGGTTGTCCCTCATTCTATGGGAAGAAGGGGTTGAAGGCCCAGAGGGATTGTTGTTGGGTAACATATAAAAGCCTACTTATAAACCTTTCATACGCTTTGCCCAGGGATCATCCAAGAAAGCAATGAAACACTTATATGTAAGAAAAGGGGGACCCAAAAGAATAATGATTATGAATTCTTAAAAGGTTAGTTGGTGGATAGGAGGTCTCATAACGAGCTGGTCTATCATGATCATGGATATCTAGTGGTATGAAATTTACCATCATGTGGTCACCTAGCCAGGGTAATGGCTCTAAGTTGCATGGTTGAGAGAAAGGGGGTCTCATCATGAGCCAACCTTCTCATTTCCTCTAGGTATTTGTGGGTGACACTGTCATTCTCTGAACACCATGCCAGGACAGTGACCTTCAACTTGTCCTTAAATTATGAAAGAAACAAAGAATGGAAAAACGATGGGTTTGGAAAAATTACATCGCAAACAAAGGTGCCACACATCCTCTACAAAGGTAACCATGAATGAGACACTACAACCCCTTGTATGTCATGAACCCCATGCCCAATAAGTCTTGATCCTTAACCACTTCATCCACTTTACATGGATTAGAAATGGATCACCTGGGAAACACTCCTTGACGTAGAGAATATATACCCAATAGGACACCTCATCAACCCTCCCATATCCAAGCCTGGCAAGTCGCATAATGTCTTTGAGCACTTACTTGTTTGACATGGTAATATTTTGATGCACATTCTTAGGTGGTGCATCTATTGATTTGATTTACTCATCATGATATTTTGACTTGAGATCCTTGGAGGGTGTGCTTATAAGTCTTTGCAGGACCTAGTTGGTGGACAATTTTGGAGGAACAAGCCTAGCTTGGGCTTCCATGGGGCTTGAAGCCCATAGGTTGGATGCCAATGGCCCTAATGTCGTATGAGAGAGATGAAACTTTAGAGGCCTAGAAGACATTGTGGACGACATAACCTAGCCCTCACATGCCAAATGTTTTGCCTAGGAGAGGAAAAACGTCACCTTTGGAGGGATTACATCATCTAGTAGGGATAGGGTTTGGTGGTGAGGTTGTTATTCATTGACACAAGGATGTTTTGAGGATAATGAGGCTTTAACCATGAAGAAATGACTTAAATGATTGACATGTGGATTTGGGAAGCCTATCTACACTTCTCCAACACCAACGGCTTGCTCCTAGTGTCAAAACGTCCCCTAAAGGGGTGACATCACCTTAAGTTAGGGTTTCTTTTTGTGTAAAAGTAAATTTTAAGTGAATTGTTTAATATTATTTTTGTAAAGGGGAAATATTAGGGTTGTTTGCCCTTGTGGTTTACCCTAAAATTATGTGGACAAGCTATTTTGGAGACATTTTGTATAAATAGAGATCTTAAGATCTAATTTTAACACATATCTCTCCCATTTGGAGAGGCCTTGGACTAAAATTTTCACTATATTTGGCTATTTCTCTCTTTTTATATTGTGTATGGATATTTTTCTTGGTTATTGGCTGGTGGAAGTGAATGTGCTAGCCTTGGAAGGATTTTTTCTTGCTATTTTGGTGGTTTATCTTAGCATCTTTCCTTGAAATTGGTAAGAAAATATGCAATATCTTATCATTTGTGTTTCAAGTCAAGGTTGATTGTTTCTAGAGCTAGGTCGAAAGTATAATGGCATACACCCCCACCTTAGTCTCCATCATAATTTTTCTGAAGTATTGTTGATTTAACAAGGGTTTACTAAGAGAAGTATAAGTGCATACACCCTCTTAGTCTAAACCCTAGTTAGGGATACTTGGCTTGGGGAGTAAGATTATTTACACCCCCAAGGAGGTAGTACCTCTAGCTTATTCTCTTATTGACTCCATTCACCCAATCATTAAAGGTACTAGTCATCACTTGTTGCATTGGAGATATACAATTATTGCATCGGGAAACATGAAATTTCATGATTTTGAAACTGTTTTTAGTGGAATCAAATTTATGATATAAATGCTTTTTTGAGCCACTAGGACGTTTCATTTCTACAAGTATTTCTTGATGTTGTTAAAAATTTAACCTACAACCATTAGGTTTGCAGAAAAACCTAACCAAACTCTTCAATAACTCCTAATTGGAAAGTTTTGAGCAAGTTTTAGTGGTTGAATCTCTTGTTGTAATAATAGGTTTGTTACAACCATAAGGCTGATAATTATCACTATAATAAAAATTTTGTAACAACCTTCCTTTTGTGCTAAAGTCTTGCCTTTTCATTCTTGAGTTGAAGTAGTATTTACTAGCTTGTCTCTTGCTGATTCAACTAGACTTTTAGCATTTATTTTGCAGCCATTATTATCTTTTACATGTTGATATATATATTTGATTGTTGCTGCAATTAGGGACAACAAGATTAACTTGCTTGTCCACCTAACATACTATATGCAAGTGTGGTTTTTCTTGTGTCTCGGGCATGCACAACCACTTTTGCAAGTATCCAAAGACTTGGAAATCTTAAACCACCCAGACGAGTCATCAAAGCCATCTTTCTCTTCCATCATTGACATTTAGGGGGATACTTCTCTTCATTCCCTTCCATCCATCGCAATCTCCCCAAGGTCACCAGGATTTCCTTCCTAGAGTGATCTAGTCACCCTTGAAGCACGAGACCTATATCGAGGTGACATTGGGTATAGTGTCCCTTAGTTGTTGCCACTTGGTGGTTGGGTCAGGATTTTCCCAACATACAACTTGTGCGATAACATTTTGGCGTGGTTGTTGGGGAGGATTTTGAATCCTCTTCTGAACCCTAACGACACTTTGGCAAGCTATCCCAAATCCTTTTCCCTAGATTGCTTGGTGAATCCACCCATGGGATGTTCCCTTTCCACTTTTCTTGATGAGATCTTCTTGAATCTCATCTGGGGACTCCACCTCCCACGAACCCACCTTTCCCTCTTTTCCCATTTCCCTCCTTCGGTGAGACTTGATCTCACCTAGAGACTCCATTGAAGTTTCCTTCCGTTCAATGGAATTATGGAACCATGGGATGAACCCTCATCCATAAATTTTAATGACTCGAAGATGGCATTTCTACAGATGGAAAAGGAAAAATATGCTAATAAAGTTTCTAAGGAAATGATGAATCACATAAAAGATTTGTTTCCTTCCCTTGAATATGAATATTTGGACAAGACATTTGATGAATAAGAAGTGACCATATCTTCCCTTCCATTTGATAAATACATCTAGGCCTTTGTTCCTCTCGGACATCAAGAAGAGAACGTGATGATTTGTAATCCTTTTGAAGATCTTGATGACACTTTATTCCATGAATTTGGAAATGAAGAGGTGTTAGAGGAGTCCTTGGATGCGACAAATATTTCTGAAAAAGGGCACATGAAGCACTCTACATTAAGAATCAAGCCTCGTGTGATGAAGAGGTAATGGAGGAGCATGTTCGTGAAGAGAAAACATAATATCGATGGAGTGAAATATGTTGAGGCATCATTATATTTTCTCTTGCATGATGTAGTTGAGGTTGTCCAGCCGTTCTCTCCTCATGTTCATGAATTTCAAGAAGCAACTAGCCTCAATGATGAATGTGAGGAGCCTGTTGAAGAGGTCCATGCCTCTACTCATCCTACACACAAAGACAAAGAAATGGTCACTTTTTTTGATGGTCTTGTGAGAGAACCTTTACATATGGTTGATAAGAATATAGACACTTTCATACAGATTGGAAGACACAGGTGGGATTTTGGTCGTCTCATTTTCGATAGAGACCCCATTTACGAAATTGAGGGTAGCCCTCAAGAAAAGGGGTTTGAGTTATCATCTTCAGAGGAATACTTTTCATGTGTATATGTTTCATATGTTTGGGAGATTGATGATGACATGATTATATATTTATTCGGGGACACTCAACCACTTTCGTCGTCAATTTTAGAGGAATACCAGGACGTGTCCACCTGAGAGCGATCAGAGGCTCATTCTTCAAAGCATAAGTATTTTCATCTTGGAAATTTTCATGAATATTTTTTGGTGAAGAGGCAATGGTTTTCTACACCTTAGCATGTCCCTTACCTCTCACCCTCTTCTCCAAGAGACCATGCAGTATTCTTCTGATGTCTCATTTCCTCTCAGTCCTCGACAAGAAGTGAGTCTTTGTGCGTAGATGAATATGAGTATTCATCTACATATAGTATCCCCCTTCAGAGATGGATTGATAAATCTTGTGGATGTCACTTTAGGAAGGATTCCTTGCATGATTAGAGTGGTGGATATTCTTTACTGTAGGAATTTATCCCTCCCACCCATATCCATGAGTTTCATTTCACGATTGATTATATATCTATTTATTCTCATGATAATTACGTGCTTGACTTATATTTTTTTATTTACATAATCAAGCACAGGGGGAAATACTTTGATGGGATGATCAACTGGTTGCGTTGGTTGTATGACTTCACCTGACATCACCCATCACCCGATCTTTAGGGCCCCAAGGCCCCAGGTAAGTAGGTAGGTTATATTGATTTCCCACATTTGCATATGTATTGCTCATATTAGTTTATATGCATTTCATTTTCATTTTTCCCTACTTTCATTTTCATTTTTCCCTACTTTCATTTTCATAAGTAGGTATTGCTCATATTAGTTTATATGCATTTCATTTTCATTTCCACCTAACATACTATATGCAAGTGTGGATTTTCTTGTGTCTTGGGAAGGTACAAACACTTTTGCAGGTATCCAAAGACTTGGAAATATTAAATCACCCAGAGATGAGTCATCAAAGACATTTTTATATTCCATCATTGACATTTATGTGGATGCTTCTCTTTCTTCCCTTCCATTTGTCTCAATCCTCCAGGGTCACCGCGATCGCCTCCCTAGAGTGATCTAGTCACCCTTGAAGCACAAGACCTATAACGAGGTGACATTGGGTATAGTGTCCCTTAGTTGTCACCACTTGGTGGTTGGGTTGGGATTTTACTAAACTACAACTTGTGTGATAACAATTCTCCACTAGGTTTCTTCATGCCTTCTTTTGTTCCCTACTATCCAAATTTCATCAACACTAGGGCATTTGTCAATGAGTACCACCATGTTCTTTAAAAAATACTAATCTACAATTTATAGAGTTGTGGAGTAGAATTGGAATATAACCCTCACTGTGGACCTAGCCTTGAAATTTCACCTAATTCCGACTTAATTTGCTCTTGTTATGGCCAAAATAATATTTTGTTTCTAGACCTTTTTTTTAAATTAATTTTATTTTTAATTGGTGTGGCATGGTACGTGTCTACTTTTGTGAAATTTGAGTCCTATGTTTCATCTTCGATGTCTTCCATGTCATCCTCCTTTACCACCTTACTTTCCACGTCAATCCTTCATGGCCTCCCCTTTATCTCTCTCCACTTTACTTTATCAAATTTATGGGCCACTTTCTCCCTTTTTTTTATCTCCCACTCGACATGATAGCATTGGCCAATATGATGAGATGAAATCTAACAATGGAGATTTCATTTTAGGGACTTAAGTCTTTGGAAGCTAGAAACTCTCATCTGCTCTGAAATATCCAATGTCTATTTTTGGGTGTGATAAGATGACCAAGATTGATTTCGGAGCCAAAAGTGCTCGACCTATGTGAGGGTCTTTTCAACTTGAAATATCCAATGGTGGATATTCATCGCAATTCGACAATCCAAATCAATTTTAGGGAATAAATTGCTCAACCTTTATCGAAGCATTTCCATTCCAAAATATCCAAAAGTAGATATGTATGACGATTTGGTGATTAATATTTATTTCAGGGTGATAGGTGCTCGACCAATAACAAGGAGACTACCCTTCAAATAAATATTGGGATGACACGTGTACACCACCAAATTTTGGAATGATGGAAAAGTGGTTTTGGATACTACCTTATGAAATTCAAAACCACTTTTTCATCCTAGCTACCCCTACCACCATGGACCCTACCTCATGGCTATCACCTATGCATCCTCACTCCACACGACACCACTTGGAACCTCCACATTATCTTTCCCATACACATCACCTATACAGGTCCATGTCATTAGTATGCTCCACATCATATTTTTTGTTACATGTCCATAATTGTAATATTTTTGTTAATTTTTCCAATTTTTCTAATTTCCTCCAAAGAGCAACCATGAATTTTCTAGGCTTGGCTTCTACACCTTGTCCACCCTTTGTAGCGCTTTCGTGATAGCATATGAAATTTGTATTATATTGTCTAGGCAATTTCAATCCCGTGAATTTTTTAACTACACCTCTACACCATTTTTCCACATAAGCATTTTATCAAACATGTAGAATGAAAATTGCAGTCTCTTCCCCATCTCGATCAAGAGATTTTTTCAAACACTTTATAAGAAACTTGTAACTTATTCAAATGCAAGCTAGTTTCTGGCCCATACAACCCCAATGTTGTAACAAGTAGCTCCAGTTCCTGGCCAATATAGTCATAGTTCTATAACCTTGACTCTGATGCCACTTTGTAACATGCCTAGTACCATCTGTCGTCGTTGAGGATACAAGGTACTTCTTGCAAGAAACACAATTATTCCACTTTTGTACTCTGATACCAATATTATTGTTTCCTTACTATGAATTTTTTGAATGCATGTAGCATGACATGCATGCTATGAAAATATAATTAAACATTCAATGTTACAAATGAAAAATTATTTATGTGAACATAAAAATCATCAATGAATAACATACACATCATTGAATTCAACATAAGCATAAATAAGCCATAAACACTTATCTTACATAAATTAAACACCAATTGGTTGCAAATGAAGGAAGTTCCACCCTGTTACACATGAAATTTGCACACCTAGGTACCTCTCCCTAAGTGTCGTAAAGTGTCGTATAAGTGTCGCATACACCTTGACACCATGGAATAACCCATGTCACAATCCCTAATCAATGTGGAGGAGGGATATATTACATGAAGGCAAAGAAATACTAAGTACACATGAATTATTATTAATATTCATGGAAAAGAAATTGATTAAGTGAGAGAAAAGTGCACATGAATTATTATTAATATTCATGAAAAAGAAAGTAATTAAGTGTGAGGATCCACCTCACATTTGGTTTCCTATTTTTTAGGGAAGGTGGAGGATCTCATGGATGGTTAAAATATTTCCTCCTTAAAATCCTTGAGAGATATTTCCTCACCCAAATCCTTAAGAGATATTTTCTCCCCAAATATCTTAGAGATCCCTTTCTTAATGGATCTGATGAGAGATCTTCTCCATGGTGGTTAAAACTCCAAATCCTATATAATGAGGGGTTTACATGGAGGAGGGGGAATGGAGATTGAGAATTATACCAAACTTATGATCTCATGAGTGGTATGTCATTTGGAGTATCAACATTCTGATTGTGGACTGTTTAAGCAAGGGTTTGGACAAGGGGAACTTTACGAAGCTGCTACACTCACATCTATGGCTGTAAGTATTCTTCGTTGTTGTTCTCTTTAATATAATATGCTTGGCATGTTTCTTTCAAATCTGTGTTTGATCTCACATGAATTTGTCTCTAATAGATAGGTCTATTTCGAGCTAATCTCAA
>JZKD02S2007174.1:11750-22556 GCA_000966675.3 Picea glauca | reverse complement strand
GAAGTCTTGAGCCAATGAGATGGTCCTTTAGGTGAGTCTTGCAAGTCTAGAGTTTTGGAAAGGATTTTGGTAAATCAATGACCTTAATATTACCCATGAAATATTTACCATTGTCCTTTGGCAAGCCCCTTTCTCCTTTGGAACAAATAGGCCTTGATAAAGTGTTATTGCTTACACCTCGTTGTTGGTGATGGTTCATAAGCCCTAAGAATAATGTATTTCCTTTTTTCCTTAAGATGAATACAGTGACCCCTACACTTACTTCCCTAATACCTTTTTCAACGTTATGAATATCAAAATTTATTTATTTCATTTATTTAAAATATGATAATATTAATATAAAACTTACAAAGTATTTTTCACAGTTAAATTTTGAGAAAAAAATACAAATAAACAAAATCTAGACACATAAATATTTTGACTAATAGAAAAGGTGCAATATAGATTGTAAAAGCTAAAATTTAAAAATAAAAATATACAATATAAATATTTCTTATACATTATACACAAAATATAATGGATATATTAAATGGAAAAATTATATGCACATATAAAAATAGATCTGGTAAGGAAACATGTTAATGGCCCAAAGCCCAAAAGCATTTGGCATTACTGGAAATCTACCTCCTTACAAAACAAAAATGAGTTATTTCAGTTGGCTACCAACGACAAGTTATTTATTTCAATTGGCTACCAACGACAAGTTATTTATTTCAGTTAGCTATGTTTTGCTTGCACACAATGATGGTGTTACATGTTGAGTCTTAAAATTGTATCAATAGAGTATATGTTGATAGCCTCTAGTATGTAAATTTTTTCCTACTTTTGAAAAAATATATATACTATGACATCTCTATAAGTATTGTGTCAACACTTCATTGTAAATTAATACTTTATTCATTAAAAAGGTCAATATAAATTATTAAATATGAATAATAAAAAATTAGAAGTCAACTAGTATTAGGTTGTTTCTACATTATTGTCAATAATATTATGGTTTGTTCTTATGATGTTCTTGTAAGGCATGTTGTTTATATTTTGGAAGACTTGTTGATTTCCTTAGCAGATGGAATTGCAATCATGTACTTGGAGCTTGTATCCATAGACAATGTTACCTTGAGTAAGAATGGGTTGACCAACTTGGCTTAGCCCTCTCACATGGAAACATGGTCTGTTGAGAGGTTTTGAAATGAGGTTGCACTAAATAGATGGTTGCAAAATAAATTTTCATCTATCATATCCATTTATGAGGATCAGTTTAATTTATGGACTCTTCAATCCATTTTTGTCAAAAATCCTACTAAGATAGAGAACTATAACCATGGATGGTTGAAGAAATTCAATCCCAAGAATATGGTACATGAAAGGATTTTAAAAGATATAGTCATTTGTAAGTGTGTGTTGCAAATGAAAAGAAGAAAATAATTGAGGGCCTTATCAAGATGGAGTTATTACGACAATATATTTTTGGAACTTTTTAATGTTATGGGACCTTTGATTAGAGGATTCAAAAGCCACATTTTTAATCTTCATCCCATTCTCACATTATTCAAGGGCACCCACTTCTAATGGTTTCTATAGGAGGATTGAGCACAAGATTATTTATCATCGGCCTATCTTTTTACATATAGGGACATTTTGATGGGTATTCTCTCTCACTCCTTACAAGAATATCATCATTAATTGGTCCTTTGAATTACATTGTAATATTTTCAATTGGAATGGTCAAATTCCATGGGTTATAATGTTTGACATATTTCTTTTGAATATGAGGTGTGTTGCTAAAAGTTTGGTGTCTCTGACAACTTAGCTTGGTTCATGGAATGACATTGTCACTTTAGTTCTTTCTTCTCTTGGAGCACTACAACTTCCTCCTTTATGTTTTGTATTGGTTTTGTTGTGGGGCTTAAAAGATATTATCTTGTGCCTAGAGGAACACTATCCAAAAATACATTAGGCATTTGTCATTATTCAAAGACATGGCGATATCTTTACTAAAATAAGCTTCCCCAATTGTTAGTTCATGGAATCCTAGATGCCCACAATAGTATGTATGCATTGGTGATTGCATCACAATCATATGGTTATAAAGAGGGCCTTAGATCAATGCACAAAAAAGCATTGAATCCTCACCTTAAAAAAATAAAAATCTTTGTAAACTTTGTAATAAGCATTTAATTGTTTTTGGAAAAGTTGAGAAAATGTTCAAAATTCCCTTGGAAGTTGAAACGAACCATTGTGACGGTTTCCCTTCCAAAGAAACACATAACAAATGATGGTTGGGATGAAGAAGAGCATGGAATGGAACATAGAGGAGAAAATGAAGAAGGGAAGTAGCAGAGATGAGAGATCAAAGAAGGATTTTGCATGATGATTGGAGGAGAAGAAGACACTGAGTATGACCCACCATGAGTGAATAATTTTGTTGAGCCATGGCCATCTACAAATTTCCTGCCAGTGAATAACAATACACTAAATCTGTGTATAGCTCACCATTTTGCAATCAATTTTTTGCTTAATAAAATCCCCAATCATTTTGGTTTTCCCATTTGGGTTCCATGGTAAATCTATGTTTTTATGGTGTAAGACATGATTTTGTTTTGTTTATGCAATTGATAAACTTCAGAAATACCAATTGGAACTAAACAAGAGCGTGTTCTACCATTTTCCATCAATGTTTCCACCGACAACGATATGTGGAGGGGAGAATAATCTTAAATAAATGCATTGAAAAGGTTGCTTCATGGAACACGATTATGTGAATGAGTATAGATCACTTCTGAAACTATGCTTGAACATATGCATATATTTGTGTTTGCAATTGGGCATAATGTGGTTGTATACATATAGATCTATAGTAGCTTGAATGTTGGGCATGAATTTTCTTTGAATAGATTTGAAGTTATATGTAATAACTTGCAAATTGTAGAGGTTATTATTCCTTTCAAGTTTTGAATCTAACTTATTCTCGGCATAATAGAGTTTTAGTGCTATGAATTCCACTTCAGAAAATAGAGTGCATTATTTAAGTTAACACTGTAGAAATTGCAAATATTTAATTGTTGTGTCAACTCAATCAAATAATAGAGTTTGATAATATGTTAGAGCATGCACATATATATGAATGTTTGATGTGTTTGAATTAAAATGCATTGAAATCTGTCTAGTAGAGTTGCATCGTGTAGTTTGAACTAAACATTGATAGAACAAGTAAACATAAACCTTGAGCCCAAATATAAATAGGGGTATCCATTCAAGTACAAAGAAAAAATATTATTTCTAGAGAGGATCCGTGTTGATGAAATGGACAAGCCATAGGCCCACCATTTACAAATCATAAGGTGTCAAATTAGGTTAGTCAGATACCTTGACGCAATTTCCATGGACAAAACCTTGAACAAGGAGAAGCTGGAAGAGTTGAGAGACTTCAATAGGTAGATACAAGAGGGAAATTGGTATTGGAGAAAAAAATAAGATGATTTAGAAAGAAATTTCCAAACACTAGGACTCCTTCACCATTGTGAGGGAAGAATTAGAAAATAGTAGATTGCATATTTTTCAATCGGCGGACAACTTCACTTAGTTGGATAATTGGCAAGAGGAGAGGTTCACTTAAGTGACTTCTTAGCTATACCGAAATTTGGTAGGAAAGTAAGAGGCCTTAAATAACCTACAATGAACTGTCCAAGAGACCAAGCAAGCCCCTTTTGTTTCCACTACAGAAGCCAACACCATGACATAGTCAAACATGGTCAACTCACCTTCCAAGACCTTTCCTCGAGAGACCTTTGATGAATTTGAAAATCACACTAGAGGCATTGGTTCCAAGATCATGAGGCAAATGGGTTGTGATGGCCAAGGGCTAGGAAGGTCAAGGAATTTTGATCCCCATTGTAGCTCAACCTAGACTTAATAATGAAGTCCTAGGATTCATTGGACAAGAAGTTCACAAAAGTTCAGCTCAAACCACTTTTGTCAAGGCAAGAGGAACCGAAAGTAAGTCATTCCCATAGATGAAAAGGAAATCGGGAAAGGAGTGTGCATCAAGCCACTCAAATGTGCTTGTAGAGGATTGGAAGAGGGAAACAAAGATAGGATTCTTCCATCCAAATCTGCTCCAGCTCTTGGGAGAACAAGAAACCAAGACATTCCCATGGAGGAAAAGGAATCTAGGAAAGGAGTGTGCAAAAAATCACTCAAATATGATAAGAAAAGAAGCCATTCCCATGGAGAAAAATGAATCTAGGAAAGGAGTGTGCAACAAGCCACTCAAATTTTGTTCTGACTAGGTGGGGAGTGCAGTGGACATAAAGAGCACCTCAGAGTGCTTCTTCAACTTAGGATCAGCTATGATATCCTGGTTTAGTAGGAAGTAGACTTCTATAGCACTCAGTACAATAGAAGTGGAGTATATCACAACTATTGTCATAATTCACAAAGCAATATGGCTTCGGAAACTTCTTGCAGGACTATTTGATTAGGAGCTAGAGACGACCTTAATACATTGTGATAATCAAAGTTGTGTCAAGATTTTGGAAAATACAATATTTCATGATAGGTGGAAGCACATTGAGATCAAATATCATTTCATCCAAGACATGGTACAAAAGGGAGCAGTGAAGCTCTAGTACATATCCACAGATGAGAAGATTGTGGACATTCTCACCAAGCCTCTATCTAAGGAGAAGTTTGTATACTTCAAAGACAATCTTGGTGTGATGTCTCCCTCGCTGAGAGGGAGCGTTCATGTTTCTTCAGTTAGCAGCATCGGACAGACATTCTCCTACATTGCCCATGTTGATTTGACCAAGGGAGAATGATACATTCACTCATGGGGCCATGTTGATTTGGCTAGTGGTGAATGGTCCAGGGGCAGTCTTTCTCCTATTAGTTGATTTGGCTAGTTGATTTGACTAGAAGTGAAGAAGACTTGAGATGCTCTCATATTTCCTACTCTAGGATGGAGTAATCTATTTTTATAGGGTAGGTTTGACTTGTTTACAAGTCTAGTTTAATGTTGAATATGTAGACTCAAGAGACCTCTTGCGATGAGGGGCTTCTCGGTGGGTTTACTCAATATTAGAGATCTATATTAATTAGATGTACATGTGAGGAGATGAAACATCAACAAGGCTCATGGAAATTTTTTCTAGTAAAGAATAAATTCCAAGAATACGAGACATATTCCAAGAAGAAACCCCAGAAAGCATTAAAGGAGATATTAAAGAAAAAAGGACAAGTCGACCTCACAAGTAAATTAAAGGTGACTTAAATTGTATAAATAAAGGTTGGATCATTTCGTTTTGACATGATCACAACTCTTCTCATCAAGTGTGCAAGTCCGAGTTGTAGTTGCAGTTGCCAGTTGTAGTTGCAGTTGCTAGTTGTCGGTTGCACAAATTTTGAGGTACACTATCTTGTCTAGGGTTTGCTATCTTTGAGGGTTCTTCCTCATACAAGGATGAAATTATTTATGTGTTGGGTTTCTTCATATTGATGGTAATTTACTTATTGGCTAGAATTCTTCTTAAGGAAATTTTTTGAGTTTACTCCCAAGGTTGGATTTCCCAGAATAAAAATATTGTGTCTACTCTGCATGGCTATCTTTCTATGATTCGCTACAATTTATTTTGGTTGATATTTTCAGTGTGTAATTATTCTATGATAATAGTGGCATAAAATTATGTTTGAAATCATAAGTAAATAATTATCATATCTAAAAATTGAAAATTCAACATTTACTACATCATACACCAACAAAAGGTGGAATTTTGGCTAGATTTATGAGTTGTAAAGGACATGAATGATGTCTTTGAAGTGGTTTCCTTATGATATTGTGATGAATTTGATCATATGTACAAGTTGGGGAATATTCCTTCCTAGGAACAGAAAGGATTTGTTGTTATGGTAGGCAATTTCGATGCCACCAATGTGTTATGCCATCAATGTTTGGGACACACAAACTTTGGGTCTTTGTCACATATGATTTGTCTATACATGGTTGATGATCTTCCACAAATTGAACCACCTAGTGGTGTCTTTGAAGGGTGTATGTTGGGGAAACACCATCCAGAGTCCTTTCCTAAGGATAAAGTGAGGCAAGTTTTTCAACTTCTTGAGTATGATTCATAGTGATATTTGTGGGCATATAGCCACTTTTTCTCTTGGGTGAACTAAGTACTTCGTCACATTCATTGATTATTTTCCTTGCTTCCTTTGGATATACACCATTCAATCCAAGGGAAATTGTTTGGGAAATTCAAAGAATCCAAATAATTGGTGGGAAATCAAAGAAAGAAAAGGATTAAGTGTGTCATAACTGATGGAAGAGGAAAATAAACCAACAATGAAAAAATCAAAACATATCTCAATCCTCATGACAATTTTTCATAGAGGATTGTTTCCTACAGTCCACAACATAATGCAATCACTAGCAAAACCAATAGAGCTATTATGGAGATGGCTCATCCCTACTTCACTCCAAGATAATAGAGCTTAGATTCAAGGGAGAAGTGGATGTTTGTGCAAACCACATCATTAATTGCACAATTACTTGAGTTGTTTAAGGTATGACTCCATATGAGAAATGGTATGGAAACAAACCATCAATTTTCCATTTCAAAACTTTTGTATCAAGTGCATGGGACCATATTCATAGTGAAAGAGAAACAAATCAGAACCTATAAATCTCTACTACATTCTAGTGGGATACAAAGACATTTCCAAGGTATACCATCTATATGGTCCTTCCACTCACAAGTTTATTGAACATGGAGATGTTATATGAAGTTCTTACTCATAATTCCTCACAATATTTTCAAATTTCCACTACTTCTTATAGATGATCCCCAACTTGTTTCAGTGTATCTTTCTCCTTCACATTGTGATCTTGGTCCTCCTCTTAACCCTACAAGTGTTTCCTCGAGCACTCTTCCAATGTTTACTAGGTAGATAGATGATGACGATGAGGACCTTATTTATGAGTCATGATCCCACATAAATCTCTTCTCATATATTCAATTCTACTTCTATCACTTCTCTAGTATCTAAGTGGTTCAATAATGATGATTAAAGATTTGTGAACCCATTGATCCAACTCTTCTTCCTATGGCTAGGTCAAGGCTTATGCCCAAGTGTACCATATCACACTTTCAAACATCATTGATTTTCATGCACTAAAAGGTGAATCAAAGAACCATTGAAATCCTTCTCCGCCACAAACTCTTCTAACCATGATTTATGATATGTCTATTGAATTGAAGCTTTATCCACCGCTAACACTCTGTTGCATGATCGATGTTTCCAAATATCTCACTAGATATTAAAGGGAGAGATATGCATTATAGAGGGATGACATGTAATGTATTTTCTATGTGGCCCATGTTCAACATTAAGGGGGATGTGTGTAATGTATTCTATCTATTACCACATGTTCAAATTAAGGGGGGATGTTGAAAATAGGGACGCAATGTCTTCTCTCTCTAGCCCCCTATTCAAATTAGGGGGGGATGTTGAATCTTCACTTTCGGCCATGTATGACCTTATATTGTATCATTATTATATCTGTAGTATTGGATAAGGCTGACATTGTATTTTTAGTATATGTGGACCCTAAATCCCCATTGGAGAAAACACTCTATCTTTGAGTTTTATATTTATACACCCACTCTTATTTGTGTTTATCATTCAAGTGATTCATAAATTCTTAATAATAAAGTAAATATGGGAGTAACTTTATGTAATGTCCCCCACCTCTTGATGAAGAGGTTTGGAGAGACTTGGTAGTCTAGCTATCCCCACTAGACTATAGTCTCAGGCATATTGGGGACAAAGTCAACCAGAAGACACTTCCTAAACATAACATTCTATTACTAAGTTGACTTTATGTGAAAAAGGGATAACTCAACGAAATAAACGAAAAGGTGAGTTAAAGTTAAGAGTTAACCCTAGGGTTAACTAACTCAACAAATGAATAGACTGGAGCTATAAAGGAAAGGGCAGGGCGCACTTCTAAGGCACTATGGATTATTTTCTTATTTTGCATTGGAGCTCTTGAGCACAAGCAGTTTTGAGGGTTTTGAGTCTAAAACCATAGAGATCAACTCGGTGGTGAAATATCCCACCTTTCTTGATCCAGGCTTGGTCTCGGAGGTGAAATAATCCTCCCACACTATTCTATAGTGTTGTTGGGGTTTGATCTATAGGCAGAATTTAGGCTAGTGCACAACCTAAGGGGTTTCTAGATAGGGGGACGCACCACCTTGAGGACATTGATTCGATCTAGAGAAAGGAGAAGGATTCTTGGAAAAGGATCACCTGGGTTTATTCATAGGGTCCCTAGAATCATTATTGATCTATTCCAGAGGATATTATCCTGGAAGTTTATTTCCTGGAGCTTGGCATGAATTGGAGGAGAGAGGGGCGCATTGCATAAAGAGGTTATCATTGTTTATTGGCCTAGATATTCATATATTGTCTTGAGATTTCATCATCCTGTTAGCATTGGCCCGATCTACAATCTAAGATATTTTGGTGGCATTTGGAGGCTCCTAGAAGGGGTAATGAAATCTCATTGATTCATACAAACTAGGAGGGCACAAACCAGTAGAGGGTTTGCTCAGTTGGAGGAGTAGGACTTCTCAGTTTAGCTTGAAACTTGGCCCAATGCATTCTACTAGCCCGGTCTACATTCCAGGAGAGTTTGGAGGGATTTGGAGCTTAGAAAGAGGAGGGCCAAAAATTGAGGGTTCATCAGCATCTAGAGCAGGGCACAACTCAGCCAGTTGGAGGGGTTCTGCAGTGTATTGACGAGGTTCTCTTATCTTCAGTCTTATCTTGCATGTTGATATCATTTGGAGGCTTGTATCTCTTCTCAAACAACCTTTGGGAGGGTCTTATCTTTGTATTGCTTATTATTGTATTGGTTGGAAACCCATTTTGATATTATTGGGGTTTTCTTCCAGATCTGCAGATCTCTTGTGTAAGGGATCTCTCTACTATCTAAATAAAGGTTAGTTCTGACATTATTGGTTCTCTACTAGTGTTATGTGTATCTTGTCTCGTTTATGATTATATGCTTCAGATCTATTGCACAATCAACATTAAGTAAACCCATAATGTGCATCTTCATGAGTAAACCTGCAAATACATAAGAAAACATAGCAAACAGTAAACAATTAGTGTTCCGAGAATTTTTTTTGGCTTGGGAACATTATAGTGGTATCAAAGTGTTGATCCTCCCAGCTTGTGGGGATTAGCACATGCAGAAGTTCAATGGCATTTACATGGGCAGACGCAGGAAACATACAGGGGAGAATGAGGTAGAAATGGAGGGGTCATGTGAGGACAGTAAGCCACAGATTCTAGAATGTTTCGCCAAGGAGTTACAACACTCCATAAATATGACACAGAGTACCCTTGTACATCACCTACAGGAAAACCAGGAAGAAATGCACATGTGACAGGTGGAAATGACAGAAACTCTGGAAAGAGTGAATGCCATCCAGGAGAGATTGGCGCAACTCCTGATGGAGATGACTCATGCAGGGAAGGGTCCAGAGGTTTATGCAAACAGAGAAGGTAGTGGATCTCATGGAGGAACTAGACCTCAACATGAGCATAGCCCTCATTATCACACTGAGGGACAGAGCTATGGAGGTGGTGCACCTCATGGGAAAAAACACAGTAGGACCACCCCTAGGCCCTATCTACCTACATTTTTGGATAATCATCCACAATGCAACTATGAGGATGAGATTGAGGAAAACTTTGAGTAGTATGCCAGGGAGGATCATGCCTTAAGTGCAGGGTTCTAGAGGCAAGTCACGATGGACCAGTATCATGGAATCAAGTTTCAAGGTAAGCCTAAACAATATCAAAGGCCCAACTATGAATTGGAGCGCAGGGTAGGCAAGATAGAAATTCCTTATTTTGATGGATCTTCTAAGGTGACTGTGCAAGCATGGGTGCAGAAGCTAGATACCTACCTACATCTTAACCCCATGAGGGAGATGGATGCCATCAAATTTTCCACCATGTACTTAGATGGCAAGGCTCATGATTGGTGGTACCAGGGGTTGACGACACTGGGTCAAAATCAGATTATGTCCTTTACAGAGTTCACACAGAGGCTCATTGACAGGTTTGACTAGGGGGACCCAGAGCTACCTTTTAGGGATCTCACACAGCTCAGACAGACAGGATCACCAGAGGTTTACATAGAAGAGTTCCAGAGACTAGCAATGATGGTACAGGATGTGTCTCAAGCGAGACTTATGATGCTCTTCAGAGAATGGTTGATGGAGCCCTTGAGGGGTTGGGTCAAGGATTTTAAGCCTACCAAGTTGCATGATGCCATTTGGAAGACTAGGGACTTAGGATTGACAACAAAGACGAGTCACCCCTAGACCTCCTAATCAAGTGGGGAGAGACCAAACACCTCCTATGAACCAAGGAGGGAGAGACACAAGGGGTTTTGACCGAGGAAGGGGTAGGATGGATGAACCCACTAGGAGGGAATTGAGGAGGAAGAAGTTGTGATTCACCTGCAAGGAACCATGGGACCCAGCACACAAATGCATGGGTAAGGGAAAATCCCACTACATTGAGGTGGATGTCCGGTATTGGCCCTACCATATTTCGCACAACCCTTCACAGTAGAGTGTGATGCCTCTGGAGAAGGCATTGGAGCAGTACTTGTTGGATCATGTTGTCATTGATGCCAATGGTTTGATTGATTGATGTCAAGTGATTGATTGATGTCAAAGGATTGATTGATTGATGATTGATGTAATATAATATGTATTG
>JZKD02S2007163.1:48109-58974 GCA_000966675.3 Picea glauca | reverse complement strand
TTTAGATCATCAAATGATCGTTGTTGTACCTTACCCCGTGAGAAATTTTCCCTACCACCACCCTTGGTCACTTGGCTGAGGGCCCATGCAATATGGGAGAATCCCAACATAAATCGTCGGTAGAAGTTGGCAAGTCCCAAGAAGCTCTGAAGCTCTGTTAGTGTGGTCGAGGTTGGCCAATCACTGATGACTTGGATCTTAGTTGGATCCACATGTATCCCATGCTCATCAACAATGTAGCCCAAGTACTGGACCTTGTTCATGCCAAAGGAGAATTTTTCCAAGTTGGCATATAGCTTATGCTGCCGCAGAGTGCTCAAAACCTGATGAATATGCTGCATGTGCTCCTTTGAAGTTTTGTTGAAGATGAGGATGTCATCCAGATATACCACCACAAAAGAGTTGGTGAAGGGTCTATGTTAGGTGCAGGACTATTTTGAGAAGGAAGTCTATTTTGTGCACAGGCCTACTTTTGGAGAAGGATCTATTTTGGGGAAAGAACTATCTTTGCAAAAGAAGACCTAATTTTGGAGCATGCGCAAGAAGTGGCATGAAAGCAGCATGCAGGAGGAAAAGCAACGTGGCGCGCAGGGAGACAAGCCTAACCATGATAGGGTTAGGGTTTTTGATAAGGATTATAATGGCTATAAGCCTGTAAAATAGTATAAATAAGGACCTAGGTGGTCTAGGAGGGAGAGATATGAGTTAAGGAAAAAGAGGTGTGTATGCGAGATAGAGAGATATCATATCATAACAGAGAGAGTTGATTATTATGAATTATGTAAGCTGGAAATGACAATAAGCCTTGTAGAAGAGTCTAGTAAGGTAGTCTTTGAGGGTTGGGTCACAAGCTGAGGAGCCTGATGTTATCTACTCAGACTCACAGAGGGTTCCTACCCTCAATATTGATTGTATTACCAAGATGTAATGCGCGCAACGCAAGATTTTGCAGCAGATTAAGTAAAAGAGCAGAGAAGCTAGATCTTTGTGGACGTAGCTCCAGGAGGGGGTGAACCACTGTAAATCTTATGTTCTGTGTGATTGTTTATGAATGTTTACGTTGTGTTGATCATTAGCTTATGAATGAATGGTTAAACTAGCTATATCAACATGCATGCATATGTTTAAAGATGAATGAAGCATAAAAGTACTGGAATAATTATCCTTCAATAATGCATAAACAAGGAAGAACACAATCCCATATCTCCATTCCTTCCTAGACTGCAAACACTTGAGTGTTGCAGTCACCCATAAAAATTTATCTCGGATGAGACTACGTTGTGCACCATGTGCGCAACGTTTCTTTATGGTGTACCAGTAGGGTCGATGGTCTTTGAGGGTTTTGCTAGAAACCTGTTGAGATCCGAACCTAGGTCGGCCCAAGGAGAAGTAAGAGAGAGGAAAACCAACAAATGATTATGTTGTCGGCTAGAACTGCACAAGATCCAACGAAGGTGGAGATCAAAAGATGGTTGGAAAAAAAGTAACTTGAGTTTGCGCAAAAGGAAAACATAAACCCCAAGTTAACACTGCGCAAATATCTCGACAAATACGTGTTTAGCGACTTGCATGAAGTATTTTTCTGTGATTTCCTGCATTTGTTGTAGGAGTGATTATTGAGGTTAAATGACAACCACCCTACAAATCAAATCAAACAGTTGGAGTGGAATCATGTGGAGATCTTCCAGTTACAGTGAGTTAATAAAAAAATTATGCGCAATAGATTTCTGGTTAGACAATATTGTTGCAGGGTTTATCACTGAATTTGCAGTAGATACCGCGAAGTCTTACACCGCAGCAGAGCAGGATTTTCTAAAAGGACCTAGAGGTAGGTACATCAGATCGTTGTATACTTCAATCAAGATTTTATTGTGTGACAACAGTGTGATTACCATGGAATCAGATAGCTAAACTTCCCTACGCGCAAGGGGGAAGGGGGGAAGCACTGACATGAGGTTGAGATATGGAAGAGGATATGAATAAGGGAAAGAAGGAGGAGGCCATGGACCCAATCATGATGGAAGAAGACCAAATAGAGCAGATAATGGAAAAGGTCGAAAAGACGCGTAATGGAGTACCCTACCAATATAAAATGAATAACAAAAAGACAGCCATAGCCGATAGAGAGGGATTGGCAGGCGATGAAGAAGAGGTAGAGGATCTTCGGGATATGGAGCAGATTGAGGAAATCCTATGCACAACATATGAAAGGAAAACATGAGGTCTAGTGTCAGGAACAAAAGGAAGAACTCCAATCAAGATCACCGTTAGTGTGGAACCTACAACCCCATGTGCGACTAATACACCAGAAATAATACCAGCGTTTAGACAACAAATTTTAGTGGAAGAAAAGCAACATGATAGGGATCCAATCAAGGAACATGAAATGGGGGAGCCAGTTTAGGAATAACAGTCAATTGTGTACATCGCGCGGAGGCAATAGTTCAACATAGTTCAAAATGGCAGGACATGATCCCATGATCAGATTACCAGAATTTTGGGGAGAGGCATCAGAGGACCCTGAAAAGCACTTATTCATCTGTGAGAAGATTTGGGAAGCAAAGTAGATCATAAATGAGGATACAAAACTCGCGCAATTAGCTATCACACTAAGAGACTACGCACTGGATTGGTACATGATCCTAGATGTAAACAGTCCACTGGAAGTAACAAAGACTATTGAAGACGTGAAAAAACTATTGATAAACGAATTTCAAAAGCCCAGCTTAGAAGTCCAGTACATGAATGAAATGATTGAAATTAGGAAAAAAAGCAGGTGAATCTGTTTGGGAGATTGATTAGAGGTTCAAACTTCTGAAAGGTAAGTTGAAATATGCAATTATTGGCATGCAACATAGGCACTTATTTGTGAACTCACTATTACCACACTTGAAATACCCATTAAGACAACAAAAGTTATAAACTCAGGCAGAGGCTCTACAGGAAGACTTACAACTAGAAGAGAACCAGTATCATAAGACGGGCCCATCAATAGAGAAGTTGAAGGAGGATTTGAAAAATCTAACATTTCAACTTAACTAGAATAAGAGAAAAGAGAATTTGTTTGGTGGACCCTATGCAGGATAAAAGGACGCCATAAGAATGAATGTCCAACTTTCGCGCAGTATATGGCAACAAGTGTACCAAATCCCTTGCCAACAGGAGGACCATGGTGCGAGATTTGTAAAATGCATTGGCATTATCCATATCAATGTCCAATGATGTAGAAGTATAAGACAGTACCCAAAAGTTCATATTGCAATTTTTGCAAGTCAGTGGGTCATGATGATAAGGATTGTAGGACGTTGGAGTTGATGACAGAAATAACTTCAGATACTTATAGAGTGCAAGAAGAAATGATGGCAAGACAAGATGCACCTCAGTTCAGCCATATACCATCACCATACAATAATGCACAGCAGCAGTACAACAATGTGCAACAACAGTACAACAATGTGCAACAACAGTACAACAATGCACAATGACAATACAATAATGTGCAACTACAGTATAACCCCGCGCAGTATAACTAGGTACCTCAGTACAAAACACCATGAGAAGATCAAGGTGGATACAGAGGTGGAGGATGAGGTAGAGGAGGATTTGGACAAGGCAGAGGAGGATTTGGATGAGGTAGAGGACCAATAGTGTGCCACAACTGCCAACAACTAGGACATTATGCAAGGGATTGTCCACTTCCACCAACAACATGTATGTATTGTTGCGCAACAGACCAGGATACAGAAGATTGTCCAACACTCTTGGGAAATATCCAAGAAAAAAGGAACTAGAACAACCAGAATGTCCAGTGGATCTCTCCAGAAGCCACGGATGATGGGAGAAACATCAATATAGTCACTTGAGGAGGAGCCAAGATAGGAATTGATGCAGAAAAACAAGATCCAATGCAACACCAATGCGTTAAGAAGAATACTAAGCCATAGAAGCAATTTGACGCATGAAAAGAGAAGGAAACATTTAAGGAGGCCAAATAATAGTTTCTCCAGCAAAATGTTGCATCTACATCAACCGCACAACAAAATCAAAACTCACCAATGTACGAGATGCCCTCCTCAATGGACCATACCAATGAAGGACAACCTTTAGAGCAAGTAAGTACCATAAAGAGTTTTATGCAATCCTGTGAAAATTTATTGAAGGATCCATCATTTGTTAAGGTCTTACAAAATCTTTTAGAAAGATGCAACATAGAGGTAGAAAAGAAGTTAGAATAGAAAATAATCAATCATCTCCATACAAGAAGAAGGACAAGCAGAGAATTCAGACTAAATGATAATATTGGGGATTTCAACATGGGATATATTATATTGGACTTAGGCTCTGAAGTAAATTTCTTACCTAAGAAGACATGGTAGTGTATGGGAGAACCCACACTAAGCTATTCACCTGTCCAGTTAAAATTAGCAAATCAACATAGAGTGTTATCAATTGGAAGGCTTAAAGGTGTGACAGTAGATTTGGATGGAGTGCGCACTATGGCAGATTCTGAAGTAATAGAAATAGTAGATGGCACAACACCTTACCCAACATTGCTTGGATTATATTGGGCATTTGATAATCAACTTGAAGATAAGAAAAATGACTTTTGAATCAGGTGAATATAGACTCATTGCACCATTGGATCCTTCAGAAGGAGAAAGGTTTGTATAGGCCACCTATTTGGATCTGGAAGAAATAAACAAGTTGTATATAACCACTGTGCGAGAAGAGGATTATGTTAACCCAACTGCAGATGGGGTACTCGGCTAGAGAAGCATTACATCATGTAATTTCAAGTCAAACACAGGTTTGGAGAATTGGCAATAATGATTACATGAAGTTTCCACAAGGAGGTGCGTAAGATTAGATCGCACAGTAAGATGGGTTGGTACAGAGATAAGAGAACCTCCCAATTTTCATGGGTTAAATGAATTAGAGGAATTTTTGACAAAATATGAAGAGGAAGTGTTAGAAAATCATAGGCTCATAACCCTAGATATTGCACTAAAGGCAACACCTGCAAGATGGTCGGGTGTGCACAAAGCAACAATCTAGGACTGGTATCAATGTAAACGATTATTGTGCATTATATTTGTCACAGAATCGGGGAGCAATAGAGTCCATAAGTATGTTGGGAAAGACACACCAGTTGAACACTTGGAGAAGTGTAGAACATAGTGGAGGATAACACCACCAAAGAAATGGTCTCATCACTTTATCCATGCATTAGAAGGGATCTCAGGGAAATGGTATATAGACCAAGAGATGCATATAGGCACTACAGAATGGACAAGATTACAGCATAATTTTGTAGTAACTTTCTCATTTGAACATGAGCACACCAATATTGATTCAACATTGAAGCTAATACGGGGAGTGGTATTTATTGATGAACCAGAGGTTGAAATCATGACAGCATATCAAGAATAGAATAGACTGATAGTCAAAGACTTACTCGCATGTTATCGTGTCGAAGAGGAAGCACTAGATGAAGATGACCCGTGCAACATTCAGATTACAAAGATTGAAGGAGAGAGAGAGGTGGAAGGTCCATCTCTGAAGTCAGAAGTATTTGTTGCACCAATCAAAGTTAAGAAAGTCAACATTGGGACGAATAACAATCCTAAAATGGAAAGTATTGGAGACTATTGGGATGAGCAAACATTAGAAAGAATAATAGAGTTAATGTGCGAATACAGTAACCTGTTTCCAACAACCTTTACAGAGATGAAAGGCATAGCAGGGGAGCTAGGTGAGATGAAGATACCCCTCAAACATGAGTCTAGACCTGCTAGGAAAAGACCCTACAGACCGAATCTAGTGTATAAGGAAAAAGTGAAAGCAGAAATTGATCGAATGTTGGAAGTTGGTATCATAGAACCAGTAGAGGAATCTGAATGGATAATTCCTATGATAGTTCAAGAAGAGAAACATGGGGGGATAAGGATTTGTGTAGATCTGAGGAAAGTCGATGATGCTTGCTTACTTGACCCTTTCCCTACCCCTTTTACAGGCGAAATCTTGGAGAATGTTGGAGGCCATGAAGCATATTCATTTATAGATGGATTCTCAGGTTACCATGAGATCAAAATAGGTCCAGAGGATAGGTATAAGACTACTTTTTTTATAGAATGGAAATCCTACCAATATAGAGTCATGCCATTTGGACCGAAGAATGCACCAACCATATTTTCAAGAGTAGTCATAGCTGCTTTTAAGGAATTCATATATCAATTTCTAGAAGTATATCTGGATGAATGGATTGTATGTAGCTCGTTAACGGACCATGTAGAAGTGTTAAGACTCATGTTGGAAAGATGCAAGCAATGTCAGATCTCATTAAACATTAAGAAATGATTTTTCAGTACACCTTTTGGGATATTGTTGGGACATATAGTGTGTAAACAAGGTTTACTAGTGGACCCTGCTAAGATTGCAATCATTGTAAATTTACCACCACCAAATCAGTGTGCCAGTTAAGAGAAACACTGGGACATACATGATATTACATGAAGTTTATAAAGGGCTATGTGTAGATTGTTGCACCAATGGAAAAACTGTTAAAAAAGGACACCAAATTTTAGTGGAATGAGGATTGTCAGCAAGGATTGGACACTCTAAAGGAAATGATGGTAACAACACCTATATTAGTATTTCTATACTGGGAAAAGATACTTCATGTGCACATAGATGCATCAGCTATAACACTTGGAGCAATTCTGGCGCAGCTAGGAGCAGGGGACTTAGGCCATCTTATAGCCTTTGCAAGCAAAAAGTTGTCAGAATCAGAGAAGAATTACAACACCATAGAAAGGGAAGGCTCAACTATGGTATATGCACTTCAAAAATTCAGGCACTATTTACAGGGCAAACACTTTAAAATGTTCATAGACCATTCCACCCTCAAATATCTAGTCAAGAAGCCAATGTTGGGGGGGAAGATATGTAGACGACTATTATTATTCCAAGAGTTTGATTTTGAAGTAATAGTCAAACCAGGGAAGCCGAATGAAGGACCTAATCACCTATCAAGGGTAACCAATGGAGAAGAACCTACTAATTTGGAAGACAACTTCCCTGATGCATACTTATTTTCAGTACAAATAACTGATGAATACTTTTCTGATATTCTTGAATACTTAAGTACAGGGGTTGCACCACAATACTTTAGCACCACACAGAAGAAAAACCTAGTAGTCAGAGTTGTTGACTATCAATTCATTGCAGGTCATTTATACAAGACGGGTGCAGATAGTATTTTGAGAAGGTGCACGTTGGAACATGAATGACCCAGAATTTTGGTAGAAGCTCATGAAGGTATAGTTGGAGGACACTATGTAGGCAGAACCACTACGTAGAAGGTATTACGCGTAGGATTATGGGGGCCAACAATCCACAAAGATGCCAAAGAATACTGTCAAAACAATGATGTTCATCAGATGGTTGGAAAACCCAATAGAAGGGATGAAATGCCCCTAAGACCACAGGTAACTATGCAGGTATTTGAAAAATGGGCAATAGACTTTGTTTGACCTATTTATCCACCAGCAAAAAGGTCAGGAGCTAGATATATCATTACTACGACTAAATAGTTAACCAGATGAGCAGAAACAACACTAGTCAAAGATTGTTGCGCAAAGAACACACTTCTTGTTTGAGCAAGTGATCACCATATTTGGATGTCCAAGAATATTTATGAGTGACCAAGGCATTCATTTTATTAACAATACCATCAGGACAATGGCTGAGGAGCTTGAAGTCTATCACCAGAAGACTACACCATATCATCCTTAGGCAAATGGAACAGTAGAAGCTTTCAACAATATTTTGGAAAATGCATTGACTAAGATTTGCAATGTTAACAGGGATGAATGGGACTTGAAAATACCAGCAGCACTATGGGCATACATGACCACATGCAAGAATTTGATAGGACAAAGACCATTCAAATTGGTGTATGGGTAGGAAGTAGTAGTGCCATTAGAATTTCTAGTACCCAGTCTATGCATAGCAACAATTACCAACATGACAGAAAGAGGCACAGTACAAGAGAGGTTAATCCAACTAATGGAAATGGAAGAGGACATGATTTTGGCAAGATTTCACAAGGAAGTATAGAAATCAAGGGACAAATCCTAACATGACAGACATATTAAAAAAAAGAGCTTTAAGGAGGGAGACTTAGTTCTTCTCTATGACAACAAATTTTTGCAACACCCTGGTAAGTTTAGAGTGCAATTGCTAGGGCCATATGAAGTAAAGATTGTCATAGATGGGGGATCAGTGCAACTAAAGGACTTGAGAGGAACATAACTGAAAGGCATCATCAACGGTAGTTGACTGAAATTGTATAGGGACAATCGACCTTCTAACCCTTAAAAGTTATAGCGCAATAAGAAAGTCGTGTAAATAGTGTACTACAATAGATATTAGGATAGAAAAATAATAAAAAGAAATAAAAAGAAGAAAAAGGAAGACAAAAGTACAAAAAGAGGAAAAATACAAAACACCGGGAAATATCGTGCGCAGCAGGCAGAAGAATCAGCGTGACAAAAACAAAAAGTGAGTGTGCACAACATATGGATAACAGGAAGCAAACACAACGCACCAAGGGAAAAGTCACAGCAGAAACGAACGACACACCAAAAAGTTACAGCGCATCGAAAAAGGGGCCAACAGTCGGAAAAAGCAAAACCGATCGTCGGCATAAAAATGCGTGAATTGAGCATTTATGAAAACTTAATGAAGCATGCTCAACAAGCTTTAACACATTTATGACCATCAAAGAAGCGTCTCTGAGAAGATTCAGGGAAATTATGACACCCTGTATATAAATAAAATGTGGGTTAAACGATACATATTGTGAATTTACATACGCGCGAAGCTAAGGAGCACGAAGATAGGTGGTGAATAGGTGAGTTCAGAGATCGTAGTAGCCAAAGTTCAACCGAAGAAGGAACAGGTACCCCGATGGCACCTCCAAAGGTCGGTGCACCTATCCAAACAACACGAAAAATAAACAATAGCCATAGGTCACTGCAGAGGCAAAATAGGCATTCACACAGACAGAGGGAATCGTCGATGTCGACGCAATTCCCTCGCCACACACCGAACCAGTGAGCGCCATAATGGTAAAGGAAGAGGGGCAAGCCCCAACGATGGTTGGGATGGACATTGATTCACACAATAGTGTGTGAGGCTAGGACCTATTAACAAGAGGAAACCGAAAGCAACATTCCAGGGAAGAAGCAACCCACAAAACAAATGGAGTTGACAGTGAAAGGAAAGAATTTGACGAACCAAGGTCACAAGTTGTGGTGGGGTCCATGCAAAAAGAGTAAGTGTAGCTCGAAGATATCACAGGGAAAACAAAGTCAGGCTAGGAAGAAAGAGAACCAGAGGTTGGGACATCTAGCGTGCCAGCACAGAGAAAGGCAAAACAACCCATCGCACAGTCCCCCTGCAAACAACCCGACACCTCAATAGTTTTGTCGCGCATTCCATATGGGGTGCAGGCCACGCTAAGATTATTAGGTTGCGTCGAAAGGTTATGGTACGCAGACCACGACGTGTTTGACACCAACAAGTTCCCAGAATTTTCACAACATGTGTATATGAAGAGCCTGGGCACATGGTCATTAGGAGATCCAGTGCTACAACCAAAGCAGTGGGTAGCAGGCTTGGAAAATACATGGATTCTTAATTTGCTTGAGATTTCTCACTTCAGAAGGGGGAAAGATGTGAACAATTTTGTCAAGCAGTTACTCGCAGTCCTTCATGGAGGATTTTCGTGGCTGGACGAACCAGTCTCCATCGATGTCGAACTAATTTTTTTCATTACAGGACAGCCATCAGATGGCGAGAAGCCTGCACAGTACATGGATGATAAAACCAAGGAAAATACACTCGTAGAAGAGATGAAGAAAACTTATGGGACAGAAAGTGGCTCACGCGTCATTATCATAAAATGGATCAGTGACGCGACCACCAGGATGGCAACAAAATTGATGGCATGCAAACTCCTTCGAAAATGTCACAAGGAGGATGTCCTTGTAGAAGTTTTCACAACGACAACGTAGTGTGCAAATGACACCATGCTCAGCTGGGCCCCATACTTATTGAATATGTTCCTAGACGACTACAAGGATGTGCAAGACTTGGGAACAAAATTCCACTACTCTTGAGTGATCATACTGATAACACTAATTGGACGGAAAGAGACCACCTACTCATATTTCTATGATAGAGTAGGATGATGTCGCGCAGCACGGTACACATCGTTGGGAAGCACTTCTGATCCAAAGCAGAGAAGTGGTAATTCCAACACTTTTGCTCAGTATTTCAGCGATTTTCAAGAGAATATAGCCCATACCTGGAGAATAGCTCCGGAGGTGGTCGCACGGTACCAACGGATAGCCAACTTTAAGGCTACGCAACACAATATGTGGATCCGGGCGCGCAGGGATCAAGACAAAGAATGGCTACAAATTTGATCATGCATCAACGTAGAGAAATTTGAATGGGCAATAAAAGACTGGAAAGAGGACTGGAAGATTCCAGTTATCACCAAGGACATGCCCAAAGGGAAAGAAGTGGAATCAGGGTCATCTAAGACATCTGCAGGGGAAGCGTCGTGACCAAGAAACCAACACAATAGACGAAGCCTGGCCCAAAGACAATGCAATAGAAGAAGGCCAACGCCCCAAAGAAAGACGGGCAGATAGGAAATATGGACAATGCTCCCGCGTAGGAAGAACAAGGAAGAGGGGACACAATGACACAACAAACCTTGTCGACAAATACTCCACAAGAGACAGGGCCACCCAAATGGTAGATCATACATATAGGTGGGTCGCGCAAGAATG
>JZKD02S2007163.1:24697-35289 GCA_000966675.3 Picea glauca | reverse complement strand
TGACTAACCATTAAAAAAGACCTTCTTTGGACTTGAAGGTAGTTTTCCATACATCCGTCTACTCTATTGAGACATGATGGTATCTAGATTTCAAATCAATCTTACTGAAGTATTTCCCCCCCTTGAGCTGGTCAAGGAGATTGTCGATTCAGGGAATCAGGTACCGGTTCTTGGCTCTGATACCACTGATTTGGATTCGATGAGCAGAATGAAATGAATACAGATATATATAATTAACACAGAGATTTAATGAAAAATAACTGAGACACAGTAAAAATCGGCTTCTATTAATAAAGAAATATGTTGAAACTGTAAAATGCATACCGAGACAAGCTTGCTAGAATGGTGGCGACTTATCTCTAAGAAGAGATGTGACAACTGTGCTCATTCGCAAGATTATGAGTACAATGAGGCTCCCAAGGCATTTTTTACATCAAGCATGAATGCCAAAACCCTAGACATCCAAAAACCTAACCCTAGGAGATGAAGCACCAAAAGTCATGTGGGTGTCGTTGGGGTAAGTTAGTACATCAACTTCTCGGGTCATAACTTTTGCATACAATCTTTGTTTTAGGTGCACGATAGCTCGTTGGAAAGGTATATCCGAGGAATACACATTATGCACTTGTCGACACTGTATGCATGCAATTAGTGAATTGTAGGTTGGCCCCCCTATGGAATAGTTTCACTCGAAGTGAGAAGGAAATAATAGGAGTTTGGGCTACTTGTGTGGAATATGAACTATAGGGATCCATTCATTTGTTGGAAAGGGCCATAGTCTCTGGGACTTTGCTCGAGAATTAGAATTCCTGATATAATGGCAATTGATGGCTGAATCATTGTTGGGACTATTGAACTAACCACTGATGGGAGCTCTATTTGCAGAGAAATGGAGGTTCCCTCCAAATGCAGTGGCATTGGTAGGATGTATAAATAGTTGGACATATGATTGAGAATGTGTTCCACAAAGTTATTGGTTTTTGGCTGACGCAAATCTCTAGGATACATGTACTGACACGCTGCAGGTTCCCATGGTGTGGTTTATAAAAATATCGATCTGTCGTATTAATGATGTGCCTTTTGGAACGTGTCATTAGAATTTTTTGCATACCTTGATCTTGTGTGATCTGGCTAAATCGGATTATTTGACCCTCCAATGCTTCTGAGCGCCGTGTAGCATGTACCTTTCCTATGTGACTTTGTTGTCCTATACAGTACTTTGTACGTTGCTCATAACCTCGCTTGCTAGCTAATATCGGCCAAATCCACAGACCTGTCATCCTATACCACCCTCCTGTGTGAGTGAAACATTTCATGTCTCGATAATAAATGTGGAATCAAACTTAGCATGTACCTTCCTATCTACCTTCTACACTACTCTACTCCTACGTTATGCTAACTCCAACATTGGTTTGATACTTCGGAGATAATTCGACCCCGTGGGCCATAATACACCTTCAATCAACTTCCATCGATGAGTCCCTTGAGCGGTTGACCCTATAGTGTGGCCAACTTCATTGCTCCTAATTAAGTAGTATAGACCAGGAAAAATGAACCCAACCATCACATGCACAACTTCCTTGGATGTTTGAGAAATTTGTTGTTGTATAGAAACACCAAAGAACCTGGTTGTAAAATTTTGTGCCCGATGTTACAGTCGTGCCATGCTTTCTATCTCTACCTCTCAACCACTTGGTTGAATCCCGCCATAAGATGGTCCTCTTTCAATTCCTTAAGATCATCCAACCGTTGTTGAAATCACTGTTCATTGGACATATGAGTGGCGATGGAAATGGGAAAACTTGGAACAAAGAACTCTAATGGCATGATGACCTCCTTTACATAGACCAACTTGAAGGGAGTGTGCTTATTCAACCGCTTACATGTTGTTCTATATGCCCATAGTTCTACTAGAATGTGTTGATCCCAGTCATCACACTACACATTACAAACTTTGGTCAGGGCATGCTCTAAAATTTTATTGAATGCTTCAATCGTACCATTAGCTTGTGGGTGATAGGGGTGCTTTTATGGTGATGGATCATAAATTATTAAGTAAGATCATCGATATTATCATTCAAGAAGTGTGTTCCTTGATAGCTCATCAACATTTTTAGACAACCAAACTGTGTAATCACATTCTAAAATATGAAGCAAATGACCATTTCTGCAATGCAATCCTTGACTGACACAACTTCTGACCGATATAATGTCAAATACTCTTTGGTAGTAATAATGTAGCGTGCACTTGTTCGATGCATCAGGGGACTGATGGGTCCCATAAAGTCAATAGCCCACTTTTCAAACGGTTCCAATGTTGTGATTGGTAACACATGTAATTCATCTCGTCGACAAGGCTTTCTAATGTGTTGACAAATGTCGCATTATTTACAATATTCCTTTGCATATACAAATAGAAACAACCACCATAAGCCTATGCACAACACCTTATGTGCCATAGCTTTGTTGATGTTGTCCCCCCCTGCAATACCTTCACGAGCCTCATACAAAATCATGGCATGCTCATGGTCTAAGACACACTTGTGAAAAATTCCATCGGTGCCAAGTTTGTGTAGGTGCTCGATGATCAACTAATATTAGGCACTATGGGTCACCAGTTGGCAACATCATGGTTGTGTTTAATTGGTCAGTTCTTGTCCCATTGTGAGAACTTCTACAATCTCGGTAAGTTGATCTGCAATTTCCTCGACTCTAAAGACTTGTGCATAAAAAATTTCATCGTCTAAGATGTGACATGCTTCCCCAGACTCAATGCTTGAAAGGTGGTTCGGGTCTATGTTGTGCTTGCTTGGATTTATGACTACTTCAAATTCAAACTCCTAGAAAAGAAAAATCCATCGACATATTCTTCCCCCAACACTAGCTTGTTCACCAAATACTTAAGCACCAAGTGGTTAATAAAGAACTTGAACGGGGTGCCCAACAAATAGTCTCGAAACTTCTATACAACATATACCATAGTCAGGCCCTCACGCTCCATGGTGATATATATTTTTCTCTGAATCGGATAGCTTGTGGTTGGTAAAGTAAAATAGATGATCAATGTCCCCCTCACCAGGTTGTGCGAGAACTGCACCCAGTGCAATGGACAACGCGTCCACATGAACATGGAAAATATTTGTCCTGTCTGGAAAGACTAAGATCGATGCTTTTACCAACTTTTCCTTCAATATATTCAATGCTTCCTGACATTCATGTATCCAAAGGTACTTCGTATCTTTACACAACAGTTTCTCGAGTGACACACAACCTTCGCATATATTTGAATAAATCGCCTGTAATACCCTATGTGACCCAAAGTAGCACGCAACTCGTTGAATGAAGTGGGAGTCACCATGTCCAACATCACAACAATATTCACTTAATCCACCACCAACCCTTCCTTGCACACCACAAGTTCGAGCACTATGCCAAACAATGCACAAAATATACACTTCTTCAAATTCAAGGAAATTTGTAGTTGGCGACACATATCCAACATCAATTTTAGGGATTGCATATGTTCTTCTTGTTGGCGATGGAAGTCACTCTTGGATTGCTAGCAGGAGCAGAGCCCGACGCCCATCAGTTTTATGTCACAGTGGTTTTTTATGGGTGATCAAATGGAAAGAGACTCGGGGAGATGTCACTCTAACTCAGAGACTGGGTTCGGCATGTATGAAACAAAGGAGGTCTTGATCCAACTTCAACCAGTGGGTTGATTAAAGGGTGAACAAGTGGAATACTTGATAAGAAGAGTGAACAAACTACTTCGGGCAACAGGCTTTCGACAATTTGTAGAAGAAAAACCCCGAACGCGAGATCCTCAGGTTCAGGGCTTCGAGGTACTGATAAAGGGACTTGACTGGATTCTCCAATTCCAAGTCGTTCAGCGTTAAGAAAATCACAAAGACTGATTAGAGACAATGCAACTGTCACAATGATCAAATTCTACATCATCCTATGACAGCTACAACTCGACTGGATTCTCCAATTCCGAGCTGCTCTAACACAGTTTAAACAAAGATATGAAATAAACTGGCATCCATAAGGCAAGAAGTCTCAAGAGTTCATACATAACCAGAGATAACAGTGCTTCGTTAAAACTTCACAACCGGGAGCTCTGCTCAACCATCGATCCTTTACAAAATGGCAAAAATGCCTTCATATAGCCAAAACAAAACAACAACAGCGGAAACGAGAAGCTGCATTAAAAACTTTGCGTCTGCATGTCTTCTGACAGTCTGCGCATGCAGACTGGACGATCGTGGGCCTATGACAGACGCCATCTTAACTGCGCATGGCTCCAACAAGAGGAGTAGCTGAGCCATTAAGTGCCGAGCTAGCGTGTTCAGACTTCCTTCGGCGAATTGAAGACTCGGCGTGGCTTCCCTGAGGAGAAATGGTACAGGAGACCCTCCCGGGCAGACTTTTGGTCGGGACCTCCATACTCTGCAATAAATAAGCGAGGTGAGGTTTGAGCCACCCTCTCTTTTCTTCATTAATCCCCAACAGGTACTGGGATTTAGCCCACGTCGAATCGGTATCTGGAACATCACCTTGCCTTCCCTCTCTGATTTAGTTCGACGTTTCGGGGCCCGAGTGGCCAAATGACAAACATAAACGCCCCTTCCCCAGGCCTCCTTCTTGATGACTAGGCGCGAAAACCATGGGCCCGATTTTGGGCGCCATCGGAAATTCGGGGTTCGGGGTTTCAAAATGCAAGAAACGAGGGGTTCCTGCTACTCGAAACTCCGATACCTAATATGCCGATGGGCTGCCATTTGTCCCGGCTGGATCGGACGGTCCAGATTTGTTTGGAACCATGGCGCTTCCCGCTTGCTAAACCCTGGGCAACTTAATGGTCCTAAAAACTCGATGGCCATCGATCCGCTTCTATGGATGGATCTCGGCCGCTGACAGAAAAACTTTTCCTTCTCGCTTGAATCGCTACTGGAAAAACAAGGATCTCCCGTGCTGCGCTTGGGCATTTCCCGCGCAACCTACAGGTCCGGGTGCTCTCGAGCCCAGGACAAGAATTATCGCTAACATTAGGCTCCATGGGGGATAGAGTCGTCCCTGTGATGCTCTAAGAACTCATTCCGCAGCTTCAGTGCCTTGCTGTTGAGCTATGGAGTCATGCTCAAAACATCCCGCTGATGAAAATACAGGTCGAAAAATAAAAGTAACAAAATAAAGCTACATGCTCAAAGGAGCTTATTTATATACAGTCCTAATGCTAATAAAATATTTTACATGGGCTAGGTGAAAGAAAACTTCCACCATAGCAATTCAAGCAACTTCCTGGATAGAAGCTCCTTCCTTCTATCGATGATCACCAGTAGATGGTGTAACCGTGACAGCAGAACGGTTACACTCTTCAACTCCTCCTTATAGGCTGGAGTTGATATGAAATAGGGCGGCTCCAAAGCATAAGGGAAATGCCACTCCATGTATTCGCTGACAGGGTCATCAAATGAGTGGCCGATTCGATGAAATTGACGACATACAACCTCTTCTGCTACACAATTGTCCACCTGCGGCCGAATATCTCTAATAAGCACAGGTGGGTGAATAACTGAAATGGGCTTGATGCTCTCGGGCGGTGGCTGCTCGCTGACTGGCTCTGCGTAGTCTGTAAACTGCATCTTCGACTGCTCCTCTGGTTCTTCTGGTGCCTCTTCTTTGCTCTCCCCCGGGTCAGATTCGTATTCATCATAAATAGGGACCATGGGGTGGTTCTGCTGGCTGACTGGCTCTTCAGTATATTTATAGTGATCAAATGTAGGATAAGCTTGCTGCTCATCATCACTATAATATAAATCAAAGAGGGGTTGTTCTTCATTGATATGCCCCTCCTCTAGAACAATGATCCCATTGAAAATTTCTATTTCAGGGACAGTGGGACCTGTTGCTTCTGGCTGCTCATACATAATCCTTTTCTCTTTAATCCCAGGTACAAATATATCGTGAGAAACCCCCTGGGGGAAAAGAGAAGAAACCTCTTCCACAACTAACCCCCCTTTTAAAAAGAGAGGGTCTTCGTCATCATGAGCAGAGCTACTGGGAACATCTTCTTCAACCCGATACTCAGGTGAGCCATCTACCATGAACCAGATCTTCTCTGCAAACTCATAATCTCCACAAGAGGAGTGTTGATCTTCATGAATATCTAAAAGAACAGATGCATCTGATATGATGTCATATGCTTCCGTTATGGGGCTAACACAATTAATATCGTCCAACACCTCTATATTTTCATAGCAGATTCTCTCTTCCACAGTAAGGGCTTCGTCATGGACATGGTCTTCAGGGCCAACAGAGGCTTCATGAAGCGAAGAAAACTCTTCGCAACAACTTTCAAACAAGCAAACAGCTGGATAGTAGTCTTTGCAAAATGAATTGAAAGTTGTATGAAAACCTGCTAAGGAGTGGATGCTTGCGGCGGGAAGAGACTGACACCGTTCAAGAGCAGATCCCTTCAATGAATACCTGAAGAGCTTAATCTGGACATCCTCATGCGTGATATTGTGTCGGTGGATAGTCTCATGGAAGTCCAGTAAATGCTCAACTGGTTCTTCCCAATCTGATGCATGAAATTCAAGGAGGAAATCTTCCCATTGGTCCCTATCAGGAAGTGCATTAGGAAAACCAACTATTTGAGAAAAGTCACAGAAAGCAAACCTTTGAGCCAAAATTTTCTCCATATCGAACCAGTGGAGTCGCCAATCGATCCTCGAATCATGGATTCGCTAGGTGAAAGATGTGCAACTTCAAATATGCCTGGTCCTTGTTCACCATCAAAGGCCAGATCTTAACGTTGTCGTTACCCCAGGAAGCTTCTCAGACTGAGAAAGCAGCTGCTGAAACCTTCTCGAGAAAGCTCCTTAGGGTCAGCTTTCAGGTGTGCTAACAGTAGTCACAGCTGAAACAGTGATGTGGAAACAATGGAGTCGCCACAGTGGAGTCGCCAGGTGCACAGTAGCAATCTTTAAGGGCTCTGATGTCTGATGCACCTTCAGAATCAGAGGCTCAATGTCGTTCTGCCCAGGGAAAATATTCAACTTCGTCCTTGGAAGCGGTGCTAGAAATGTTGGTGACGGAAGTCACTCCTGGATTGCTAGCAAGAGCAGAGCCCGACGCCCATAAGCTTTATGTCACAGTGGTTTTTTATGGGTGATCAAATGGAAAGAGACTCGGGGAGATGTCACTCTAACTCAAAGACTGGGTCCGACATGTATGAAACAAAGGAGGTCTTGATCCAACTTCAACCAGTGGGTTGATTAAAGGGTGAACATGTGGAAGACTTGATAAGAAGAGTGAACAAACTACTTCGGGCAACAGGATTTCGACAATTTGTAGAAGAAAAACCCCGAACGTGAGATCCTCAGGTTCAGGGCTTCGAGGTACTGATAAAGGGACTTGACTGGATTCTCCAATTCCAAGTCGTTCAGCGTTAAGAAAATCACAAAGACTGATTAGAGACAATGCAACTGTCACAGTGATCAAATTCTACATCATCCTATGATAGCTACAACTCGACTGGATTCTCCAATTCCGAGCTGCTCTAACACAGTTTAAACAAAGATATGAAAGAAACTGGCATCCATAAGGCAAGAAGTCTCAAGAGTTCATACATAACCAGAGATAACAGTGCTTCGTTAAAACTTCACACCCGGGAGCTCTGCTCAACCATCGATCCTTTACAAAATGGCAAAAATGCCTTCATATAGCCAAAACAAAACAATAGCAGCGGAAACGAGAAGCTGCATTAAAAACTTTGCGTTTGCATGTCTTCTGACAGTCTGCGCATGTAGACTGGACGATCGTGCGCCTATGACAGACGCCATCTTAACTGCGCGTGGCTCCAGCAAGGGGAGTAGCTGAGCCATTAAGTGTCGAGCTAGCGTGTTTAGACTTCCTTCGGCGAATTGAAGACTCGGCGTGGCTTCCCTGAGGAGAAATGGTACAGGGGACCCTCCCGGGCAGACTTTCGGTCAGGACCTCCATACTCTGCAATAAATAAGCGAGGTGAGGTTTGAGCCACCCTCTCTTTTCTTCATTAATCCCCAGCAGGTACTGGGATTTAGCCCACGTCGAATCGGTATTTGGAACATCACCGTGCCTTCCCTCTCCGATTTAGTTCGACGTTTTGGGGCCCGAGTGGCCAAATGACAAACATAAATGCCCCTTCCCCAGGCCTCCTTCTTGATGACTAGGCACCAAAACCATGGGCCCGATTTTGGGCGCCATCGGAAATTCGGGGTTCGGGGTTTCAAAATGCAAGAAACAAGGGGTGCCTGCTCCTCGAAACTCCGATACCCGATATGCCGATGGGCTGCCATCTGTCCCGGCTGGATCGGATGGTCTAGATTTGTTTGGAACCATGGAACTTCCCACTTGCTAAACCCTGGGCAACTTAACGGTCCCGAAAACCGGATGGCCATCGATCCGCTTCTATGGATGGATCTCGGCCGCTGACAGAAAAACTTTGCCTGCTCGCTTGACTCGCTACTGGAAAAACAGGGATATCCTGTGCTGCACTTGGGCATTTCCCATGCAACCTACAGGTCCGGGTGCTCTCGAGCCCAGGATAAGATTTATCGCTAACACTTCTAACAGGTTGAACATTGACTATTCATCTAGGTACACTTCCAAGAACTTATGAATAAAATGTTTGAATGTTGCAACAATGATCCTGGAAAATACCATGGGCGCATTCTTTAGCCTGAAGGGCAACACCGTGTAAGAAAATGAGCCCCATTCCATCACAATCGTTGCCTTGGTTCGATTTCTTCAGCAATTTGGACTTGATGATATCCTGAGAAGTCATTTGTGAATGAGTAGGCCTCACATCTACCCACATTTTCAGTACTTCATTAGTAAAAGGTGTAGGGAATTGATTGTGGACATAGGCCGCATTTAGGCTATGCAAGTCTACACAAACCCTTATGTCACCTATATTCTTTGGTTGCACCAGCGTTGGACTAATCCACCCTAACTCTTCTACAGGAACAACCGACATCTAGCATCTGATCCAACTCCTTGTGCACCTTCTCCTTATACTTGGGGTTGAGGCGATATGGTATCCTTTTGACAAGTTTAACATTTGGCTTTAACTGAATTTTCATGGCCCCATGCGATCTTGAGGTTCACTTCACATCCTAGAATTTTCGAGGAAAAAAATATTCATATTCCTTTAACAAGTCTACCACTTGGGTTATTGTTTCCTTGTCCTAATAATCCCCGATGATGGCCATATTTGGTGCTTCTTCTGTGCCAATATTATGTTTCTTTTTTTTAATCAGGCAACCATAATCTAATGCAACACTATCTAAAGCCTTCCCTTCAACCACACACTCGCCCTTAGTTTCCTTGATCTGTATGCCCATGGGGTCATCTTCATCGATGTTGTCGCTTTCAATTTTCCAAAAGTGTACCGCCTTTTTCATTTTTTCCATTGGCTTGTGATAGGCGTAGAATACCTTCAACATGGCATTATTCGACTGACGATGAAAGATGAAATACTTAATTTGTAGGAGGGCCTCCTTCTACACTGGGGTTTTTGCTATGAAACTGTATGTCACACAAAACTACATACTAACACTTCCCCAATCTCCTATTTTCCTTCTTATTTCCTCATGGATGTACCAACTTCTAGAGACCATGCCCATTGCATGGGCAAACAGATGGACCCATTGTGTGCATGGGATTTACTTGGTTGTCCAACGCCTCTCACAAAAGCAAATAGGCTATTGGGGATCTTCAATACTTTTATATCTATTTGCCAATTCAAAGTTATATATGGGTTGGAATATGACCTTTATAAACTCGACCACCTGTGCCCATTCTTGTATGTTCTTGTAGTATGTTTCCCACTAGCGCACATGTGTTCCTTAGACAATTGCATCCCTAGCTTGTATCCTTCGATCTTTCAGGACCGCTTCCTCCATCTATGCTAAGAATGTGTCAATTGGACCAATTGTCACCATTTGGAATAAGAGTACCATCTAGATTTCGACTCGGCTACCCTTACTGGTATGAGGGTTGGGTGAATGGTTGATGGAATGAGGGAATGCAACATGTGCATATATGAGCTATGCTAGATGCGGAAAATAAATCTTATCTATTTTATCCTATCTAGGAGCAAAGACTCTAATGAATGAACAGATATAAATGTATCCAACCCCTACTCAGATAATTGTTATAGTGACATAAATTTTTAAAATATACATAAATAAATAGATGCAAAGAGTAATTCTATCACATTAACTCATCCATGCCCATTTATTCATTATCTCAGAACATTAATGAAAGAGAAGAAAAAATATTGTAAAAAGACACACATTCATGCAAGAGAAATCTATAAATGAACAATGTAATCTTACAACATTTCACAATAACTCAACATTGATTGGAAGTAGTTCACAACCAACAATTATCTGAAAAATTGTTTTTCTCTCCGTCAAAATGGCCCTGAGGGCTTGTTGCTATTACTTTCAGAAAAATAGTTCTCCAAAAATTATAGAATTGAAGCGCCCCTTCTAAATGGGTACTATTTGTGATCTAGGTGGATATCGATGACCACCCAC
>JZKD02S2007152.1:7493-26901 GCA_000966675.3 Picea glauca | reverse complement strand
GTTTCCACGTAAAACACTGGTGTACTTTGTATGTGTGTGATTGTTCATTTCTTATTGCTCATTATTGGATAATAATTCTACATTGATATAACACTTGGATTATTTGGAGAAAAAGAATTAGAATTACACTATTATTGATTCACCCCCCCTCTCAGTAATCCAACAGAAATCAATGTGTAATAGACCTAATAAGTCAATGAGAATCAAGTGCCTTAGTGTTTTGTGCAACTATTTGATATGAATTCTTCCTTGCAACATGTTTTGTTGTTAGCAAATGTTTTGGAAATGTATTCAAATCATGGGTTGACTTGATATTATGGAAATATTTTCCCTAACAAGTGTTAGCTTTGGGTAGAATAATTTTCTTGTGCATGCAATTCATTAATTATTTTTTTCATAAATCACGTAATAACTCCAAGTAATATTGATTTCATATTTACGTACCCTCCACAAGAAAGATGTGTGTTAGCATGTGTCATGTGTACTACTGAATTTGGTTGTGTAGTTGGTATTTTGAGAAGAGGACCTCAATTATGAGTATAAGATTATGGAGGAGGAACATGAATGTGCTTGGTGGAAAATAATGAATGTAGGGATGTAATTCTCGATGTGTAGGTATGAGTCTTATTTGGAAGAAAATATATGATATATTAAAATTTATTAAAGTGTAGGATATTGGTGTTTTGAAAGTATACAAATTTTTGTTGATCGAAATGATCATAGGGTAGACTCTAGAGAGCATATTGATTATAATATAAGCATGTGGATTAAAGTGTATTTTCATATAACTCAACCTAGGACTCCCACAATTGGGGATAAATTTTGTTGAATGCATTTTTCTTAATGATAACCCTTGCATTTTGTGAAAAACATGCCTATGTGTTTAGGTGTGGATCATTGAGTTTTGATTAGATAGTTCAATGCCCAACATGGGAAAGAGATTATTTGATAAACTCCTAGTTGTGCAAGAGATTTCCAAAGCATGTTTTTACCCCAAAAAGATTCTATAAACAACCATTAATAGTTTACTAGCAAAGTGTTCGACAAAAGGACTCAACTAGTATTGATTGTCCTCTAGATGTTTTTGATAATAACTCAAATAGGTAGCATTATTAAAATGAGTTATATGTCTGTATTGTGGCCTATTAATTGTCCCAAAATATTGCATTAGTTTGTTGTGAGAAAATAAGAGTTTTGGAATGGATCGTTCTCTTATTTAGGGAATGAAATGACATATTTCTCTTTTGTCAGATCCTTGATCTTTTGTGAGATAAAAACCACTTGATGCAATGGTTTTTTATGAGTATGGATAAGATACTGCTATTTTCTTTTCCATATTGTAAAAACATCCTTACTTAGTTAAAACAGAATTTTGTTAATGACTTGTATACCAATGGTCAAATTGTTGGAAAGAGCTAGATGATAAGGGTGAAATAACAACCTTAAAGGGTCGAAGTTATACTTCTTTTCCATGAAAATTGAAAAATAATGATAGCATATAAATCAATGACTTTACTTTAGTCTTTGATGTCTAATTGAATATATAATATTTGTCATATACATGCATTTTATTTTTTGAGGAAAAAAATGTATAATAACTATCTCATTGATAAATATATGTTGTACATCAAAAGTGTCCAATGCAATCCATAAAATATCCTTTCTGAGTATCAGAAAAAAAGAGGCTTCCTATCAATTGAGAGTCGTGTAATCTATCCTAATTAAGTAATCTTCCATTTGCATAACCTTTTCAGGTTTCAAAATACAACAAAAGACAGAGTTATGAGATTTCTCATTCTTTTCTTCTTCATAAAGTCTCAAAAATGCTTGAGCCTATTCTCAAATTGTGCTCCTTCAATGGAGGAGAGCTAGTCATCTAAGGAACTGGAGATGGCTTCAAGATGGATTCCAACTTTATAATCCTGGTATGTGTAGCAACCTGTAATAAGGCAGAGAGCCTCTTTAAAGAGTCTCTGCTTCTGAATTTAGATCTCTATAAATATGTGAAAATCATTTTTTTGTAAAAATTCCTTTTATTTATTTTTATGTGTCCCATTGTAGGGGATAATGTAATTTTTTGAAGTTGATTTTACCATTTATCCAACCTATCACAATTTTGGAGTTTCCCATAATCTGAACTTGGACCACTCCTCTCTAGTTCACACTTCATTAACAACCATAATGTATTTAATGTTTCCCAACTGTTTGTTCATTCTCCCTTTCCTGCCTTAAAAAATAATTTATGATCCTCCCCAAAGAACAATATGGCATTTGCCCCTGTTTTCCTTGGGTCACCCAAACATATTGCATTGAAATATGCCCATGCATAAGATTTATCTATGACTGGGCTTGTGATGACTCCAAGGGTTTTTAATTTTGTAGGCTTCTATATTCCTTCATAAACATATTTTATTTACTGCACTACCTAAATGGACAACATCTCATTATTCTGAATGACATGTTATTTCTTGCCAGCCAAAAGGCCCAAAGAAACTATGCAGGGTATAGCTCTATTTAATGCCTTGTATTTGAGTTTTTTTTATTTGGATGGTAAGGAAATACGATTGTCAACAAGATTATTTATTGGTGCGAGAAAGGGTATTGGTATGGTTATCATTTCCCTACTAGTTCTACATGGCTAAATATGGTTAAAATTTCACATCCAATTTTTCATGTAAATAATGGGATGACCACAAGAAAAATCCCCCAAAATAAATAAAGTATTAATAAAATTGATTCATTTCAATACTTTTTTATACATAATTGAGATGCCAATGAACACGTGACATCTAGTTTCCTTGTTCTTGTCATGCAAATGATATGAATTTTAGATGTATCATGTGAGGATATTAAATATTTACAAACATGCTAGCAAAATTCTTGTAAAAACGTTGAAAATATATTTTGGTAAATATCCTTAAATGATTGATGTTGTTGAGCCTATACCTATAGACCATGGTCTCTACATTCTAGAAATATTGGAGGATCATTTATTTGTGTGGCTTCATTGACCTCAAGCTTATTTTCCATTTTTAAAGGATAAGTTAGAGAATTTGATTTCATAAAAAAGACAATAAATATAAATACATACAAAGATTTTATACTTGGTAGGCATTTTACTAATTTTATATTATTTCTCATGCGGGTTTCACTTTTGGCTTCTAGATCGATTTGAAATTTCAATTTTGGAATATTTATTGAGATTTCAAACACCAATCATGGGAAGAAAAGATCAAGACAAAATGATCTATCATCATACTTTCAAAGACCTCAATCCAAGGATCCACATTCTTTTCATGATTCGAGCTCTTTTGAACAACCTATCACTAAAAGAGATGTCAACTCTTGTGAGAATGCATCTAATATCCAAATAATAAATGAGGGAATATGTTCCTCTGGTGATCAAAGTGAGATAAATGCATTTTCACCAGAAATTGGTCGTACACATGTTGAAAATATTTCATTGGAAAAGAATAAAACCAATTCATGGAAAAGAAAAAAAGCCAATGGGACATAGGGAGAGGATTAAAACCAAATTGGGTCTCAAAATTTCCATTTATTGAATCAATACCTCCAAAAAATGAGAAAAATAAACTAAAAGTTAGATGCAATATATGTAGTTGGAAACTTGGCACGCCAACGACATTTCAAACGAAGTTATATACAATAGAGAAGCATGTAGGAAAGGTGTATGGAAATAAAATTGTAGATGGCGAGGATAAATATATTGTTAGATGGAAATATTCTGAGGAATGTTGACATGTCAAATATGTCGATGAATATAAAAAATATTTAATAAGTAAGTAAAAAATCGAGGCATGTGGAGGAAGCATCACATCTCTAATTGAAAAGACGATGGAAATAAATTTTGTATCCAAGACAATTCAACTAAGCATTGTATTTCACATCTTATCTAAAGGTTGTCCTATGACAAATTATCCAGATTATATGAAATATCTATATTTTCTTCAAATTTCAAACTTTCCATCTTCTCATTGGTATTTAACGAGTGGTTGGGAATGGGAAAAATATCTAGCTCAAGTAGAAAAGGATGATATAAAAGAGAATATTTCAAATTTTAGGTTTTTGTCATTTTCTTTGGATGAAGTTACAACTATCGATAATACTTCATGGATATGTATGAGTATTTATATGGTTAATGACCATATTAGACATTCCTATCTAATTGGGGTTCATAAAATGAGGGAGAATTATATTGTTGAAAATATTTATGAACTTGTTATTAATAGTTTGAAGGAAATTGGTGGTATGGATCATTTAATGATTGCAAAAAAGTTGGTATGTGTTGGAGTGGATGGAGCATCAGTAATGTAAGGACAAAGGGATGTCCTTTGTGTTATACTACAACTATCAGCTTCACCATATATGGTGAGTATTCATTGTATGGCTCATAGGATGAATCTTTCATTTAAAATAGTAAGTAAGTTTCCATCAGTTTCAAAAGTTGAAGATCTTGTACAAGAGGCTTATGCATACTTTTCTCGTAGTCCCAAATGATTTTTTAGAGTTTAAAAAATTTGATGACGGTGTTACAAATGGAAACACGCTATTAAAAGATGTTGATACAAGATGGATCTCATTGAATGGACCAGCTCAAAGATTATTTAGTGGGTACCAGTCCTTGGTAGGGATGATGTATGGACATCACTTCAGTGTAGATAGAGCTCAAGACATTCTCTTTCAACTAATTGACGTAGAAAAATTATTAACATTGGTTGGAATTCTTCCTATGCTAGATGAAATGAATGTCCTTGTGAAAATATATCAAAATCGCACAATGTATATTGTAGAATACACAAATGCAAGAAAATTTTCATTTATTTCATTGGATAATTTGTATACTATGATAGAATCTTTCACATGTCCACGATTTACAAATTGGACTATGATCATTGATATAGAAAATACTAAATGTTTTTTGAAGTTTGATGAAAAAGGGATACTATATATGGAAGTGCATGGATATATGGTTCCTTTTCATTATATTGATAAGACAAAACAAACAACCAAAGAGTGCCCCATGTCAAGAGACCTATTCGACAATGGTGTCATTTCAGTGAGACACAACTTGATAGAAATTGCAAAATCACTATCATCGAAGATAAGAGAACGATTTCCTCGAGATGAATTGTTTGAGGCCATGTCTATGGTGTACCCTTAATATTGGAACAACAAAAATTGTCAAACTACTTTAAAACGTGACTTTGTGGAAAAATTAAATACTTTAGTGCATCACTTTTGCAAGAAGGTAAAGATACATGGAGAATAGGTTGAAGGTATTCTAGATAAATCAAAATTGTTTCAACAATCCACACGCTTCGCAGAAACAATGTGGAATCAATTTCTCGTTTTGAATAATCCTCTAGAATATGGTGCAATAACAAGATTATGGACTATTTTAGGTGTTATCTAATACTTACAGGAAAACATGTCAGAATATTTCAAATTAGCAGATTTGTGTCAAACCATGATTTTGGGATCAATGGAGGATGAGAGAATGTTTAGTGCACTTTCATTTTTGAAGTAAAAGATGAGGAACAAGCTTGATAAACATATGGATATATGTTTAATATTATATTAGAGAGGGTCTTGTTCATAATGAAGAAAATGAACACCAAGATGAGAATTGAGAAATTGATATACCACAAGATTCGATCTATCCAATATATATGAGGGCCTAGGGGACACTTGTTCCAGTATACATGTTCCATTGGCAGTGAAAGAAATAGTGAATGGAATAACACAAATGATGTGATTCGTGTGATTCGTTGTTCCTCTATTTTTGGAGTAGGTTGGAAATTCTTTATCATAGCAATATTACTACATGCCAATTTTAGGTTGCATTTCATGTAAAAATAGGTTCTATATTTTGTGTTTTTCATTGTAACATTGGAGCCACATTTTCTTGATGCAAGTTATTTTAAGATTGATGTTTTGATATTTAACTATTACATTATCTCTTTATTGTATGTGATAGGGAATGAAGCTGAAATTTGATGAAGATGGGACATATCTCTTCACATAGATAGTGTCCTAGTATTAAAGGGTAAATTCTTGATTTAACAAGACTTTTTTAAGCAAGAATGAGATAATTCAAGTAGATGAAATTTCTTTGATGTCTAGATCTAATATGTTGATAAATTTTAATGGTTTGTTTGTTTGTTTCATTTTGGAGCATTTTTTCAAGTTTGGAATTTTGGGTTTAATTTGGTTAAAAATTGTGTTAGTCCCTTGAATGCTTGTAGTTCTCATTCGATGTTTGAATGAACCTTTTTTTGTGGAATGATTGGCTAAGGGATTTATCTGATTTCCATTGAGTCAAGGGTTTGGGTTAACATTAAAGACTTTTGTTGAGTATTTTTTTTTGTTCATCTTTTTGTCATGACATTTATTTGAGAAACACGTGGTATTAGGCTTAATATATGGCTTTGGTTATTATGTGGGCACTCAATGTCTTTTCCATAATTTTGATGTATTTTTTTAATACATTTGATGGTCAAGGAAATATTTTTATTTCCTTTCACTTTGTGGCATGACTTGAGCATCTTCACCTTTTAGGATCTACTATGTTTATTTTATATTTTCTTTGAAAAGACTTATTGATTATTTAGAAAGGAAAATGAGCTCTACTTATCTAAGAAAAGAGAAATATGGTCCATGCACTAGGTTCTGATGTGTTCATCATAGGAGACCTATTAATAGCATGAGACCTACATTCCTCTAATGAAATTATACTTTTGATGCCAAGACTAAAGAGCATTACATGTAGCCAGTGGAGGATGAGAGAATGGTTATTAATGCACTATCATTCTTGAAGTCAAATTTGGTATACATGTTCCATTGGTGGTGCAAGAAATAGTGAATGGAATAGCACAAATGATGTGATTCTTGTAATTCAGTGTTCCTCTATTTTTTGCAGTAGGTCATAAATTCTTTATCATAACAAGATTACTATATGCCAATTTGAGGTTGCATTTCAGGTAAAAACAGGTTATATATTTTGTACTTTTCATTGTAACATTAGAGCCACATTTCCTTATTACAAGTTTTTTAAGATTGATGTTTTGATATTTAACTATTACATTGTCTCTTTCTAGTATGTGATAGGAAATGCAACTGGAATTTGATGAAGCTAGGGCCTATCTCTTAACATAGACAATGTCTTAGTATTAAAGGGTAAATACTTGATTTAACAAGATTTTCGCTAAGAAAGAATAAGCTCATTCAAGTCGATGAAATTTATTTGATGTCAAACTCTAATATCTTGGTAAATTTTAATGATTTGTTTGTTTCTTGAATTTTGGAACATTTTGTCAAGTTTGAAATTTTGGGTTTATTTTCGTTAAAAATTGTGTTAGTCTCTTGAATGCTTCAAGTTCTCATTTGATGTTTGACTGAACCCTTTGTTGTGGCATGACTGGTTTCATCTAATTTCCATTGAGTCAAGGGTTTGGGTTAAAGTTAAAGACCTTTGTGGAGAAAAAAAACATTTTTTCATCTTTTTGTCATGTTTATTTGACAAACATACAATATTAGGCTTAATATATGGCTTTGGTTATTCTCTGGGAACTCAATGTGTTTTCCATAATTATTATTATTTTCTTTATATATTTGATGGTTCAAGGAAATATTTTTTTATTTCCTTTCACTTTGTGGCATGACTTAAGCATCTTCACCCTTTAAGATATACTATGTTTATTTTATATTTTCTTTGAAAAGACTTATTGGTTCTTTAGAAAGGGAAATGAGCTATACTTAACTAAGAGAAGAGAAAAATGGTCTACGCACTAGGTTCCTATGTGTTCATCATAGGAGACCTAATAGCATGAGATTGACATTACTCTAATGCAATTATACTTTTGATTCCAAAACTAAAAGAGCATTACACGTAACTAGTGGAGGATGAGAGAATTTTTATTTCACTATCATTATTGAAGTGAAAGTTGAAGAACAAGCTTGATAAACAAGCTTGAAAAAAATCATTACATAGTTTCTACTAATAATGCACATGTTATGGCGAGTTTCTTGTAACTAAGAAATAGGTATGATTATTGGTGTTTGTAACACATGAAAAAAAAATATTTCTATATAATTTAGTATCATTTATTTCTTTGTTACTTTTATACAACTCAATTTTGGGAGTGTGTATGTAGTAGGATCCAAGTGAAAAGAATTGCATGTGCTACCCTTTGTTGGAAAATTGATTGTCATTGATGCCAACTTTAAAGGAAGTCTATAAGCCTCTAAAAGTATTGGGTATAATTGAAGAAGTCTCCAAAGTGTTCCCCTTATGGCATAGCTTTAAGCATGATCGTCACAAGAATATGCTTTGAAGAAGTCTACAAGAAACCCATAGGTGTGTTCAAGAGGCCTTAAGTTGACTAAGGAAAATGAGGTTGAAGAATACTTAAAGTGTATACAAAACCCTCATAGATGGATAGTCATCATCATGTCATTTCCAACGGTAGGTGGTATACCATGTGGTTCCTCACGGTTGACGAGTTATGAGGTCATGAAGTTGGAAGCCCCTAAATGGTTGCAACAAGACGTTACAAGTCATTAATTAAAGGGTAAAACAGTTATAAAAAGAAAGTACACATCTTCCCTAAAGTTAAGGAAAGAAGTCACATGGGCAAGTATAAATACACTTCAAGAAGCCTCTCATTCTTACCTGCAAAAGTTCAATGATTATCTATCTTTCAAGTGATATTTTGGTAAATCTTTTTGTTGGAGATATTTCTATTTTCAACTCACTAGTTCAGTGGTAGTTTATTGGAGCTAGTTCTATTTTAGACTTTCTATTTTAGACCATCACTATTATCCATGCATTCCTAAGAAAAGCTCATTGCTTGTTCGATTTTCTTAATTATGGAATGTTCTTTCCTATATGAGTCTCTATCATTCATTGATCAACTCATTGAGTACTGTGAATATATTTTCTCATTCTTCCATATTGAATCTCTCGTCCTTTTCTTGATAAGATTTGTTTGTACTTGCTTTATCTAGGTCTCCTGTGCATGTTTCCATGAAACATTTACATGGTATCAAAGCTGAGTTGCTTGGAGAAAACTAGACAATCTAGAAAAGAGGGAAATCAGAGTTTTGAAGAGTGTAATCTATGTATCTGACAATGTCTCACCCTCTCCCTATAGAAAGGTACGAAAATCTCACACAAAATTACAAATTACAAGTGTTGTAGGAAGTGTCACACTTTAGACTTAAACAAGGTGCAACAATGTCGCACTGTGGCAGTCAAACAAGGTGTGATAATTCAAACAAGGTGTGATAGTGTCTCATTGTGTCCTTCCAATAGGTTGTGACACTCTTCAACAATTGATTTTTTGCAGTGATTTCTCAGGATTTTCACTTGCAAATTGAGGTTAATTTTTCAGGGTTTTCATAACCAATAAGAGGGTTGGATACGACACCAATTCTTCAATAAAATTTGGTGATAATTCTCACACCACACAATTATTTTTAATGGAATACGAAGGCCAAATTCCAACTCAAGAGGAAAGGATTGTACAATTTGACGATGGTGACAAAAACAAAACCTACATCACCGATTGAGAAGACCAAATGGGCGGACTGTAAGGATGTGGCCACATGACTTCTTCTTGAATTAATTTCAAGTAATTTATGATTTCATGTTTCCACAAGCAAGACTCCAAATGAGATATGGACCACCTTGGAAGGTCTCTTTAGAAAGCAAGATGAGATGAGAGGTCATATACTTGAGGTAGAGTTGAATACTTTGGATCCTAAAAGTTTTGATAATGTAGGATTTCTTTACCAAGTTTAAATCTTTGATATTGAACTTGTAATATTGTGGTATTGATAAGTATAAACAAAATGACCAACTTATTCTAACAATCTTGGATAAGCTAGGACCAAAATATGTTGTCTATGTCTCCACTTTCCATTCTAGAAGATATGTTTCGGGATCAAAGTGGAAAATGTCTACCATGGAGCAGTTTGTTGATTCTCTCACACATGAGCAGATCAAAATCATTCACATGGGTCTAATTAAGGAACCCAAATCACATGCACTCACCATGAAATATGGAAAAGAGTCATCAAATAAAAAATTCAAACATAAAGGAAAGGAGAAACAAAAATAAAAGGAGAAATATTCCAAATCCTTCAAGGATTCTTCAGGTTCCAAAGACTCTTCAAATTCCAAAGGAAAGAAGAAGAAGGGAAAGCAATGCACTTATTGAAATAAACCAAATAATGAAAAATAGACATGCATGAAGAAGCAAATCGATCTTATGGAACATGTGCTTCAGAAGAACAACCTTGGAAACTTCATTCCTGAAGGAGCCAATAAGAAGAAGTAACAATATCATGCTCCTAAGAAAGGTAATCATCATGATCTAGTTGTAATTAATTCCTCATCTGATTCATGGATTATAGATTTTGGTGCATCGCATCATATGGCAGTGAAAGAGGAAGTTTTTACTTCTTTGAGTTCATGCTAAAGACCCCCTATTCTCATGGGGGATGATACTCCAGTAGCAGTAGCAGGAGAGGGAAGAGTGGAACTCCCTAATAGAATTTTTGAGAATGTTTTACATGTTCCAAAGATTTCTATAAATATTCTCTCAGTTTATCAGATCACTCAGATAGGTAAAAAGGTTGAATTTACATCAAATTCAGTTTTTGTACTTGACATGCATGACAATTACATTATTTAAATTGGTGAGGTAGATCACAAATCAAGATTGTATAAATTAACTAAGTTTGCTGACCATGACTCCTCTTTACTAATTATGCATGCTAATGATAGTAGAAGAGTATGGAATGAGAGATTTGGTCATTTAAAATTTAGGTACATGCATCGACTTTCCGAGAAAGGAATGGTCAAAGTCTTGCCAAACATTCACTTTTATGAAGAGGTTTGTAAAGGATGCATTCTTGGCAAGCATCCTAAAAAGAATTTTGAAAAGGGGAAGGAAAAGAGAGCCTCCTCTTCCTTGGAGCTTGTTCATAGTGATCTCATGGGTCCATTTCCACATTCATCCATCAACAAAGCAAGGTATGTCCTTACATTTATTGATGATTACTCATGCTATAATTGGGTTTATTTTCTTAGGAAAAAGTATGAAGTTTTTGAGCATCTTAAAAACCTCAAAGCTCTAGTAGAGATATAGACTGGGAAGAAGATCAAGATCCTTTGTACAGAAAATGGGGGGGAGTATATCAAAAAATATGTTCAAAATCATTGTCATGAGGCTAGTATCTAGTTGTATCATACAGTTCCATACACTCCACAACAGAATGGAATTGCTAAAAGGAAGAATAGATCTCTCAAGGACATGACTAGTTTCATGTTGCATGCAAGGTCTCTTCCTTCCAAGATTTGGGTCGAGGCACTTAACTATGCTTCTTACATACAGAAAAGATATCCGCATAGATATTTTGAGGATATGACACCTTTTGAGACTTGGACAGGTGACAAAACAAATGTCACACACTTCCGCATCTTTGGATCTCACACATGGGCCTATTTTCCTTCTGAAAAGAGGAAATCATTAGATCCATAGAGAACACCTTACATCTTTGTGGGATATCCATATGATGTGAAGGGGTACATGTTGATTAATACCTCTACATATTGACTCATCATTGAGAGCAGTGTTCAGTTTGAGGAGATTCCTTTGCATGCACAACCAGTGAAACATGCAGATACTCTTGTGCTTCCATTAGTTCTAGACATCAAAGATGATGATTCCATACACTCAAATTCTCTACATATTCAGGATTATAGGATTATATACATGGAGAAGAGAAGGTAGTACATCCAAATGAGGATCCAGTGATGGAGCTTCAGTAAATGCCCAAGTGGGCACATACCACACTTCAGAAAGTAGGCAACCTTGCAGAGGATCCATTGGATTAAAGGAGGAATCAATCTCAGCATGAGGATCCTTCTCATGTACTTTCATATTTTTAACTAGCGATGCCCATGCATTTCTATATGGTTCAATATTCTAATCCACATATCTACAGTGAGGTTGTGGGAAATCCATTATGGGAAGAAACCACGCAGGAGGAGTATGACTCACTCTTAGAGAATCAGACTTGGGATCTGGTTCCACTTCTACCAAGGAGGAAACTTGTTAGATGCAAATGGGTCTATAGGACCAAGAGAGTAGCAGATGGTCAGGTGAGAAGGTACAAGGAAATATTAGTTGAAAAATGACTTCAATAGATTCATGGGATAGATTATGATGATACATTTTCTCCTATAGAAAATATGGACTCCATTTTCTTGGTTCTAGACATTGTAACAACCAAAGGATGGGAAGTTCACCAGATAGATGTGAAGAATTATTTTCTTTGTTCAGATTCAACAAGAAGATACTAGTGAAAATTATGCACCTACACTAGGATGGAGCCTCAAGCTATTTTTAGGTGGAAGTCTATTTTTAGATGATGAGCAAATTCTATTTATAGATGATGTCTATTTATAGATGGTGAGTGAATTCTATTTATAGATGTATGTTGACTATTATTATCCCTTAATAATAGTTGGACAATAAATATTAGTCTATTCTCAATGAGCACTTGGAAATAGTTAACTGAAGTGGCAAATCGGTTAGCTATAGGAAATTCAAGTTCAAAGGTTGACTGGTGGGAAATGCAAGTCGAATTAGTTGTAATTGAGTGATTCGAAGTTGTAACAGTGTTGGATGTGTTGTTATGTGAGTTGTAAAGTAGTTTAACTCAGTTAAGTGAGTTAATCTCAGTTGTACTAGTTGTAACTGAACTTACACTAGTGAGAGATCAGTGATCTCACATGCAACTAAAGATTTACCACTGTTAACTACATGCATGTCAGATACAGTGGAGACCCAGTTGAGATAATAGGCGAAAGGGGCAGTTTGACTATCAATTGTGACATTAGTGAGTGCACTCATGCAACCACACACACATTGTATGTGCCCATGAGGAATGCATAGCCTAGGCAAGAGGAATTTGTTTCATTGTAGGGATTTCCATTAGCATGGATTTGCGCAAAGGAGACAGGTTGTCTGGAAGCAATAAATTGGCACATGAATTTGTCAATTTTTGTATGACAGTGTGAGACAATTGTATATTGTACTAAGAGCTCTTGGATTAGAGTTTTTTATGAGATTGTTTCATGATCCATGATATATACATAATACATGATAGTGGGGTTTTTAGATTTATGTTTTCTCGGTAAAACATCTGTGTTATGTGTGATTGATCTCTCTTCTTGATATTTCAATTGGCGATTGTGTTTTAAATTCTGCAAGAATTTTAGTAGAAGCGATTTTGTATTTAACAGTGGCATATAATTGTTAGATCAGGAGAATCCAAGCAATACATAATTTGTATTAAAATTTCTACATTCTTCACGGTGATCTTTCAGAGGAGATATACATGGAGCAACCATCGAGGTTCATTCATACCTCCTCTTTAGTATGCAAACTGAAGAATTCACTCTATGGCCTCAAGCATACACCTAGAGAATGGTATGAAAAAATGGATTCTTATATTCTTTCACATGATTTTGTTAGATGCAAATATGATTGCAATGTTTATGTGTTGAGGACTACTGACTCTTTGATGATTTTAGTACTCTATGTTGATGATATTTTGATCACTGGTAGCTCTACTTCAGCCATTGTTTTGATCAAAGATATTTTGCATGACAGGTTCTCTATGATGGACATGGGTCCACTTAATTTATTTCTTGGTATTGAGATTATTCAGGATGTTTCTGGCATAAAAGTTTCTCAGGATAAGTATGCCAGGGATCTTATGGTTAGATTCCACATGATAGATTGTAAGTTTGTACCTACACCCTTCTTATCTTGAATCATACTTGAGGATGGTAGGGATACACCATTAGTGGACAACACTTGGTATCGAAAGTTGGTGGGGATTATTTTGTATCTCACCCACACCCATCTAGATATCTCATATGTAGTAGGAGAAGTTTCCAGATACATGAAAGAGCCCCATGATCTGCACTGGAAGGTTTCCAAGCGCATCCTCAGATATGTTCAGGGCACCGTGAGTTATGGGATTCACTATGCAGCTGGTTGTGCATTGAATCTCATAGGATTCATAGATTTAGATTGGGCTGACGTTGGTACAAATCACAAGTAAACTTCTGGGTACACTCTCATTTTGGGGTCAGGCCCTATTTGTTGGTCAAGTAAGAAACAATCAGCCATTGCTTTATCTTCTGCAGAGGCCGAGTACAGAGGAGTAGTCAACTATGTCATTTAGGCACTTTGGCTCCAACACTTCCTTACCAAGATTGGTATCCAGTTTCACTATATGACTGTCATATGGTGTGACAATCAGAGTACACCAAGATTTTGTAGAGATCCAATACAGTGGCAGGGAACCAAAAACATTGAGGTCAACATGCATTTCATCAGAGATCTAGTACATGACAGGATCATTGATCTGCAATTTTGTCCTTCCTCTGAACATACTACTAACATATTCACCAATAACTTCACTGGGATGAAGTTTTAGACTTTGCAGGATCATCTTGGAGTGAAGAACACAATTTCCTAGAAACTTCCTTTTCTTCTTTTGATGCATTGTCTTTTGAGGGGGGGTTTTGTTCCCACGTGGTTTTCCCTCTTTCCTCATTTTTATTCTTTTTTCATTAGTTTCATTGTAAATGAGTACCTAATATGGCATAGTTGTTAGGACTCATTTTTTATTACTCCATAGTGATTTTCAGGGGGAGTGTTGGAGATATTTCTATTTTCAACTCACTAGTTCAGTGGTAGTTTACTAGAGCTAGTTCTATTTTAGACCATCACTATTATGCATGCATTCCTAAGAAAATCGCATTGTTTGTTTGGTTTTATTAATTATGGAATGGTATTTCCTATATGAGTGTATATCACTCATTCATTGTATAATTCATTGATAAGCTCATTGGTGTAGTGTGAATATATTTTCCCATTCTTTCATGTTGAATCTCTCATCCTTTTCTTGATAAGATTTATTTGTACTTGCTTTAACTAGGCATCCTGTGCATGTTTCCATGAAACATTGACACTCTTTCATATCATATATAAGGAAGTGAAGTCTGAGGTATAAAAGGGAAGAAAAGAGAAAATTCTAATGCTATAAGCTTTCTGAGGTTATGTTGGCGGGCGAAATTGACCGCTCATCAACTGGAGGAGTGAATCTGGTTCGAGGTTGTCTAAATAACCCAAGCCGTTTGGATTAATCCACTCCGATGGGTTTAGCTGCTCCGTTAGCCGATCTAAGTCCTACGAAAGTGAAAAGACAAAACTAAAGAAACTAACTAAATAATAAAAAAAAAAAACTGTTGGAAACTATATACAACCTAAAGTATATTCACAGTTTACTAACTAATAAAATAGTAGTTCTACTTATTTAATATAGAGTGTATCGATATGATTAAATCTCTATTATATGTACAATATTCACAAAATGCAAATTTTGATCGAAATCTGCAAAATCATATATGAATTGACTTATGACAGCGAAGCTAGTGTTTTGACTTTTTATAACTTTTATAAACAGGAAATGAAATGGCAGCTATCTAGTTGAGAAATAAAAATAACAATCGATACGATGTATTGGACTACAAGAAATTCTTATATTAATTAAGCTAATAAAATGAAACTAGTAAACTGACCTGAAGTATTATCTCCTATTCGTCCTGTGCATAGCATACACGTTTGTTGTTTGATGAGGCCAACCCACATCATATCTTTACCAATGCTTCTCGTAAATGTGAGGCAGTAACAATTGAATGCTAATGACAGAACATGTAAAGGATGTAGCAACAACAATTTTATAATTTAACAAATGATTACATTAAGATAAATCTTGCTGCAAAGATTTGTATATAACTGTTCATTTAATAAAGAAGATTAGCCTTTTGTTCATTAAATTGGAACAGGATAATTGTTGTACATAATATGAGAAACATAAAACATAGGCATCATATAAATCTAATCACATCAATCTGTAATAAATTGTGACATCTAAAGTAGTCACAATTCAATTGCAAATCAAAATGAGCAACACTTGAATGAAAATATGATATATCGAAGCTAAAGTTGTACCAACATCAACCTTCCATTCAAGTTTGTCAATNGAAAGGGGCAGTTTGACTATCAATTGTGACATTAGTGAGTGCACTCATGCAACCACACACACATTGTATGTGCCCATGAGGAATGCATAGCCTAGGCAAGAGGAATTTGTTTCATTGTAGGGATTTCCATTAGCATGGATTTGCGCAAAGGAGACAGGTTGTCTGGAAGCAATAAATTGGCACATGAATTTGTCAATTTTTGTATGACAGTGTGAGACAATTGTATATTGTACTAAGAGCTCTTGGATTAGAGTTTTTTATGAGATTGTTTCATGATCCATGATATATACATAATACATGATAGTGGGGTTTTTAGATTTATGTTTTCTCGGTAAAACATCTGTGTTATGTGTGATTGATCTCTCTTCTTGATATTTCAATTGGCGATTGTGTTTTAAATTCTGCAAGAATTTTAGTAGAAGCGATTTTGTATTTAACAGTGGCATATAATTGTTAGATCAGGAGAATCCAAGCAATACATAATTTGTATTAAAATTTCTACATTCTTCACGGTGATCTTTCAGAGGAGATATACATGGAGCAACCATCGAGGTTCATTCATACCTCCTCTTTAGTATGCAAACTGAAGAATTCACTCTATGGCCTCAAGCATACACCTAGAGAATGGTATGAAAAAATGGATTCTTATATTCTTTCACATGATTTTGTTAGATGCAAATATGATTGCAATGTTTATGTGTTGAGGACTACTGACTCTTTGATGATTTTAGTACTCTATGTTGATGATATTTTGATCACTGGTAGCTCTACTTCAGCCATTGTTTTGATCAAAGATATTTTGCATGACAGGTTCTCTATGATGGACATGGGTCCACTTAATTTATTTCTTGGTATTGAGATTATTCAGGATGTTTCTGGCATAAAAGTTTCTCAGGATAAGTATGCCAGGGATCTTATGGTTAGATTCCACATGATAGATTGTAAGTTTGTACCTACACCCTTCTTATCTTGAATCATACTTGAGGATGGTAGGGATACACCATTAGTGGACAACACTTGGTATCGAAAGTTGGTGGGGATTATTTTGTATCTCACCCACACCCATCTAGATATCTCATATGTAGTAGGAGAAGTTTCCAGATACATGAAAGAGCCCCATGATCTGCACTGGAAGGTTTCCAAGCGCATCCTCAGATATGTTCAGGGCACCGTGAGTTATGGGATTCACTATGCAGCTGGTTGTGCATTGAATCTCATAGGATTCATAGATTTAGATTGGGCTGACGTTGGTACAAATCACAAGTAAACTTCTGGGTACACTCTCATTTTGGGGTCAGGCCCTATTTGTTGGTCAAGTAAGAAACAATCAGCCATTGCTTTATCTTCTGCAGAGGCCGAGTACAGAGGAGTAGTCAACTATGTCATTTAGGCACTTTGGCTCCAACACTTCCTTACCAAGATTGGTATCCAGTTTCACTATATGACTGTCATATGGTGTGACAATCAGAGTACACCAAGATTTTGTAGAGATCCAATACAGTGGCAGGGAACCAAAAACATTGAGGTCAACATGCATTTCATCAGAGATCTAGTACATGACAGGATCATTGATCTGCAATTTTGTCCTTCCTCTGAACATACTACTAACATATTCACCAATAACTTCACTGGGATGAAGTTTTAGACTTTGCAGGATCATCTTGGAGTGAAGAACACAATTTCCTAGAAACTTCCTTTTCTTCTTTTGATGCATTGTCTTTTGAGGGGGGGTTTTGTTCCCACGTGGTTTTCCCTCTTTCCTCATTTTTATTCTTTTTTCATTAGTTTCATTGTAAATGAGTACCTAATATGGCATAGTTGTTAGGACTCATTTTTTATTACTCCATAGTGATTTTCAGGGGGAGTGTTGGAGATATTTCTATTTTCAACTCACTAGTTCAGTGGTAGTTTACTAGAGCTAGTTCTATTTTAGACCATCACTATTATGCATGCATTCCTAAGAAAATCGCATTGTTTGTTTGGTTTTATTAATTATGGAATGGTATTTCCTATATGAGTGTATATCACTCATTCATTGTATAATTCATTGATAAGCTCATTGGTGTAGTGTGAATATATTTTCCCATTCTTTCATGTTGAATCTCTCATCCTTTTCTTGATAAGATTTATTTGTACTTGCTTTAACTAGGCATCCTGTGCATGTTTCCATGAAACATTGACACTCTTTCATATCATATATAAGGAAGTGAAGTCTGAGGTATAAAAGGGAAGAAAAGAGAAAATTCTAATGCTATAAGCTTTCTGAGGTTATGTTGGCGGGCGAAATTGACCGCTCGTCAACTGGAGGAGTGAATCTGGTTCGAGGTTGTCTAAATAACCCAAGCCGTTTGGATTTATCCACTCCGATGGGTTTAGCTGCTCCGTTAGCCGATCTAAGTCCTACGAAAGTGAAAAGACAAAACTAAAGAAACTAACTAAATAAATAAAAAAAAAACTGCTGGAAACTATATACAACCTAAAGTATATTCACAGTTTACTAACTAATAAAATAGTAGTTCTACTTATTTAATATAGAGTGTATCAATATGATTAAATCTCTATTATATGTACAATATTCACAAAATGAAAATTTTGATCGAAATCTGCAAAATCATATATGAATTGACTTATGACAGCGAAGCTAGTGTTTTGAATTTTTATAACTTTTATAAACAGGAAATGAAATGGAAGCTATCTAGTTGAGAAATAAAAATAACAATCGATACGATGTATTGGACTACAAGAAATTCTTATATTAATTAAGCTAATAAAATGAAACTAGTAAACTGACCTGAAGTATTATCTCCTATTCGTCCTGTGCATAGCATACACGTTTGTTGTTTGATGAGGCCAACCCACATCATATCTTTACCAATGCTTCTCGTAAATGTGAGGCAGTAACAATTGAATGCTAATGACAGAACATGTAAAGGATGTAGCAACAACAATTTTATAATTTAACAAATGATTACATTAAGATAAATCTTGCTGCAAAGATTTGTATATAACTGTTCATTTAATAAAGAAGATTAGCCTTTTGTTCATTAAATTGGAACAGGATAATTGTTGTACATAATATGAGAAACATAAAACATAGGCATCATATAAATCTAATCACATCAATCTGTAATAAATTGTGACATCTAAAGTAGTCACAATTCAATTGCAAATCAAAATGAGCAACACTTGAATGAAAATATGATATATCGAAGCTAAAGTTGTACCAACATCAACCTTCCATTCAAGTTTGTCAAT
>JZKD02S2007151.1:0-11837 GCA_000966675.3 Picea glauca | reverse complement strand
CAAACATGTCGATGAAGATGCTGAGATAGAACGAGAAGAAATAAGCTTATCATGTTTGACAGATTCATAAGAAGAAGAAGAAGGTGAAGTAGATATTGAAGCAAAACTATTCAATTCCTTAAGTGAGGTAAAAAGAGAAAGGAATGAAAACAAGTCACTCAAGCAAGAGTTGATCAAGCTAAAGTAAGGTTCTCAAAATCCCAACTCTGAAGAAGTTCACCAGATGATTATGAACCTAAATATCCAAGTAGAAGAATGATCCAGATTGATGAGAAGAATGAAATGAAACACATATATATAACATTAACACATATATACAGAGAACAATAACAAAGATAAACTGGAACTTAACTTCTATTCAATAAAGAAATCTGTTGAAACTATAAAATGGAGAATGAAAACAATCTTGCTCGAATGGTGGTAGCTAATCTTTGAGAAGAGATGTGGTAGCTAAGCGCATTCACTTGCGAACATTATAATGAGGAATCCAGGCCTTTTTATCATCAAGAAGTAAACAAAAAAACATACACATCCAAAAACCTAACCCTAGGAGATGAAGTGCCAAAAGTCACGTGGGCCCCGATGGGGTAAGTTGGTACATCAACTTCTTGGGGTCGTAGCATTTGCATACAATCTCCGTTTTAGGTGCACGATAGCTTGTTGGAAAGGAATATCTTAGGAATACACATTATGACATCATATTATGACTTCATCTAGAGTGTGACTATGTTGGGCCCAAAAAATGTTGTTTAGGGCCTCAAAACGACCCCAAAAGTTTAGGACTCAAAAAGATAGAAAAAAAATACCAAGATGAAAATTGTATGTGAGCCAGTTGTAAGAGGTGGGTGGCCATTGATATCCACTTGGATCAATCCTTACTCCTTAGGAAGCAATGGTCTCCATTGCATTGAGTTCCCCCATCATATTAGGAAATTTCTACTGAATTTGGCCCTGAGTGAGCCACTTTCCTTGATGCAGGAGCGCTCTGCTTTGACAACCCGATAAAGTTGAAGCTTCTGTTGGCAAGTGCCTTTGACCCATGTGTCCAAAATATGATCAGTGGATCCCTGTTCCATGAAGTAAGGGTTGAGATATTTTGGTGTCAATTGTTCTTCTATCTTTGAGGTTTCCAATAAGGGTGGAAAGTATGGTCGAAGGAGGTCCACATTAAAAAATAGGTGCAAACCAAGGAAGGGGGAAATGTTGAGCTCAAAATCATTGTCACCCATAACCTTGGTGATGGTGTAAGGCCCTTAACAGAGTGAATGAAGCTTCCGATGGGGTCCTGTAAGTCATTCTTTCTGCAAGTGCAACCAAACTTTATCTCCCACCTGAAACTTGTGTGGCACCCGATGTTGATCATGGTTTTGCTTGTACTTGGATTTAAACTTATGAAAAATATACTGAACCTGTTGGAAGATGTTCTAGATTAGTTTAATAAACTAGGTGGATTTTTCAACTTTGGTTTGCGCATGGAATGATTCTGCCTGTGTGGACACAAGGGGTAGTGAAACATCCATGGGACCCAATGGTTGAAATCCCAACCCCACCTGAAATTGGTTGTGGCTGATTGAGCTATGTATGGCTATGTTGTAACTGTGCTAAACATAGGGAAGACTCTCATCCCATGTGAATAAATGCTTGGAATTGTACATGCACAATATATGCACGATCATCTTATTGACGACCTCGATTTGGCCATCTATTTGGGGGTGGAAGGTCATGGATTTGGTGACCTTGGTGTCCAACCGTGACCAGAGGCTTGACCAGAATGTGCTGAGGAACCGAATGTTCCAATCTGAGATGATGGTTTGTGGTATCCAAAAATGTGACCTTTGGTGTGATGCTCTTAGCAGTGGCCTCTTCTGTGATTCTCTTCTTGTAGGTGACTAGAATCACCATCTTGGAAAATCGATCAACAACCACGAGAACATAGTCATTTCCCTACTTGGTTGAAGGAAGGTTCGACATGTAGTCCATCAAGATGGATTCCCAGGGCCTGTCAGGAGTAGGCAGAGGGGTGTACATGCCTTATTTCTTAACAACAAGTTTGGCAATGGCACAAACCATGCGAGACCTGATTTACTTGCTAACGTCCTATCATAGTTTCATTCAATAGAAATGTTTCTACAAACCTACCACTGTCTTTTCTATGCTGAAGTGTCCTGCTATTATCGGACTAATCGGTAGGTGCAGACACTAATAGATCTCCCTAGATCCACCTGGATCTAGAAAAAAATAGGACAGGACATGACTCTTTCCCTAAGTTTTAATCATTGAATTAGCTAGTAGGGAGGAACAAGTAACATACCTTTGTATCACTTCCTAGGGTCTCTGTTGCTCCCGCTTCACTCTGGTGCTCTCATGAGGTCAAGACCAAGACAACGCAAACCAACCAAAGTGAATATAGAAAAATATATTCAACTGTCAACTTATGTGTATGATCAAGGAATTACACAATAAAGTGAGAATGACTTATGGGAAACGGACATGTTGCTGTATCATATTAATCGAAAGTAGAAGATACAACCTAATCGCCTTGATGTCGCAAGATTCCTTTCGGTGGCTCTTGTCTCCAACACACACACTTTCTTGATCCTTGCATGAAGAAGATCAAATCCTCTTGATAGACTTGCTAGAGTCTCCAAGCTTCTGTTCAAGCTAAGTCCTTCACACAATTCCTTCACCAATTCTCCAATGAATCTTGATTAACCTTTTCCATGAGAATTTCATCAATATATAGGAAAGAATGAGATGGTTACTTGGATAAGAATGATCCCACAATATCAGGGAAACTTGTACAAGGATAACCATTCGAATTCCAACCCATTCTTCTAGAACCATCGAGAATTCATCTTTTTCCAAGCTTTAGAACAAGTTCGCACCCTAGCTATGTAGAACAGTGCGAGAAGTTCACACCCTAGCTTAAAGAAACCTACGAGAATGGGTCATTCTCGCACCCTAGGATATTAGCAACCTGCAGACTCTCTTCAAAAGTAAGTTTCTAGGAAGAGATGAATGTCACTTTTCTTAGGAGAAATTTCTTCTCCCTTCTCTCTTCAGGAACTCAGGCCACTGACCCCTCTGAAGGAAACAGATAGGTTTACATCATTAACGATCATAGGGATGACAAAAATAATGTGTAACACCTACCACCTGACTATAGTAAGATTTCCAAATAATATTCACTCGCTCACTTGATAGAATGAAAAGATGGCTTAGATGGCACAACAACCCATCTTGTAGATGAAAATCAGTGACAACTATGTTTGTGCCCATCATATGGTAGGTAGTGGTGAAGTCAGGATCTCTCTCATAGATTTGGGTCCATTGAAAGGTCTCATGTATGCATGAGTGTCGCGTCATGGTTAGTGCTTCAATTGGAGGTCATTTGAGGCAGTCATTGACATGGTTAGTTGATATTAAGATGGAACTGCTGCAAGTACGTGGACCACTTGTGATGGAAGTCATTATGCAATTTTCCTTGTGTCTGCATGAACTACAATGATTTATGATCAATGTGAATGAGTATCTCCTTCCTAAGAATGTAATTCCTCTACTAGCGGAAAGCTTGTACAATGGAGTATATTTCTTTGTCACAAGTGGGGTAATTATAGATGATATATGATAACGTCTCACTATGATAGGCCACATGATGTCCATGCTTAGTGATAACTACACCCACAAAATATTTTGAAACATCTGTCTCAATTTCAAAAGGTTGTTGCAGGTCAGGTAATGAGAGCACTAGGGATTAGCACAAGCACTGCTTCAAATCATTGAACGCTTTATGTTGCGACTGACCCCACACAAATTTTTCCTTGCCATTTCCTCTGGTCACTTGACTAAGGGCCCATGCAATGCAGAACAATCCCAACATGAACCTGTGATAGAAATTGGTAAGGCCTAAGAAGCTTCGAAGTTCAGTGAGTGTGCTCGAGGCTGGCTAGTCACAAATGACCTAGATCTTGGATGGATCGACATGCACCCCATGCTCATCAATAATGTAGCCTAGATACTTGCTATGGGGAAAATCCCCCTAAAATGGGTCTAATGAATAGGGATAGTGATAACTCCCTTAAAATATTGATCTACCCTTAATCTACCCCAAAACCATCTAAACTAGGTGATGAGAGAGAGAGAGAGGAAAGAGAGGGTTAATGAGTGCACCTTTAGTCCTTGCGGTTGGTGTAGACCCCTTTTGCTTGTTTCCACCTCCTAGATCACATATCTCCTCCCAAAGATGACCTGCAAATAGTTAGGAATACAATGAAACAACATATGCAATCTCTAATAATGACTTTAAAAGTCTAAACATAGCTATGACAACTCAAACTAACAAGAACATGTAAACATAGGGTTTTGGGACAAGGATAATCTCTTTTATTCAAATTTAAGATAAAAGGGTTAAAACCTTCGTCAATGACAACTCTATGAACCAAGTTCGGGCTCCTCTGTCATGGCTCCAAGCGCATCAATCCCACATTATCTTAGGAGGAAGGGTTGCATAAGGAGAAAGGCTAGAGGGGAAATCCGAGGCTAAAAATCAGAATGAGATGCAAACCTTGGGCAAAGAAAGGGAATGGGTTTTGGTAGATTTTTCTTATTCTCTTGTTCATGTCCATAAATGACTCCCCAAGATCTCTTTTTATATGAGAAAATTATGGTTATTCGGTTTGGGGATGGGCTACAAGGGGTAAACTAGCTAGGAAACCTTCCCTAACCTGTAAACTTTGCCAAATTATGCACAATTTTATATTTTTTGCAAATTTTGGAGGTAAATGTAGGCTAACTAGCATGTAACACATGTGTGTACACGATCTAACTATCATGCAATACATGTGTGTACACAGACTATTAGTGCAAGAGGGCATGTACACTATCCAAAAAATAGTTTTTTAGAAGGAAGCCTCAATAGTGTTTTTGTCAAAGTATGCAAATGGATGGGCCAATGTCTTGTATGCACAGATATGGAATTTTTGACTATAACAAATTCCCCCTAATGTGTGAGGTCAGAAGAGCAACTGATGGCCAAAATACATTACAATATCTTTACACAGAGGGAAGGCATGGAGTTTAGTGAGCTTGAGATGAGTGTTCGTGAGCATGTCATCTACAAAATAATGACAATCTCTCCGTTGTGGGCATACCCATGCTCGGGATCAACTAAGCATGGCTGCCAATCAAGTACACTGCAGATCCATGTCATATATGACTACGAGACAAATACAGATGTCTATATAAAGTGTAGCCGCAAAAAATACACAATGGATCTACATCTCAAGATCATTTGAAGATATACAAGTACGATATGATATGCATCTTCAAGAATCATCAATGCTTGTGGCTAGAGATGAGGACTTCATAGCTTGAAAAACAACTTCAAGATCTTCAAAACTCAAGTAGGAGTACAATAGAAGTGTAAGACTCACTACTCTGAGGTCTCTGACATGCCATCGGGGAAAGACTAGAGGATCTCTATCATTAAGCACATAAATTCATTGATTTTGAATTCAAACTTGACTTGACTCTCGGGATGGCTGACTCATGAAGGTCAGGAGATCAACTGTAGAATGGCCGACTCAGGTTGGATAAAACTTCCCTTGGAAAAAAACATGACAAAATGATGAGACTTAGGAAACATACTATTGACATAATTCTGTTATACAAGAGGCACCACAAACTCTCCATATGTTTGGAAGAGTAACCAAATGGAGGAGGACACAACTCTGTGTAATGAGAACAACTTCCTAATGTCATACTAGATGCTAATGCTTGGTGAAAAAATGAAAGGATGTGCTTTGTCCAAGGGCGAGTATCTTGCTGCCAATAAAATATAATGTATATCCCATCCCCTCTTTCTAGAATATTTGATTTTTTTTGTCTTTTTCAAATTTTTAATGAGCTTGAAAAAGAATAAAGAATGTTATGTTACAAAGGAGGAATGAGTGTTGTGGGCAAGCAAACTAGTTTCAAGCGCATGGAACATACTGATGCTCAGTGCAAGGAGACATGTGCAGGATAAGGACACTCAGGAAAATTCCTGCATGGGTCAAGGTGTTAGATCGCAAGGGAAAAAATGTTGCAAGGCTTGCATTTAAGGAATGCTTTGAATATTCAGTTAATAGCAACATGAAGCCGACATTAGGACAAAAATACAAGGATGAGACATGTGATGTGATTAAGTATGACACAAAAAGACTCCTTCCATGTGAAGTTTTATGAGCCCAGAGAAGGTAAGATCGGTGGGTTTTCACATTTAAAGAGTCTGAAAAACACTAAAAGAAGAATCCAGAGAGTTCCTTTTTCATAATTAGTCAAGTTGGTTCGAAAAACGGTTAAAAATTATATCTAATGGACGTCTCTTCAAAACCATTTTAATGAGTGTGACCAAGATAAGATCACTCGACTATCTTTTCAATTTTAAGGAGTCTGAAAAGAGATTAACTATGGACTCACAACCTTTTCCTAAATTTAGTCCCCTTAGCCTGAAAAAGTATAAAATATAACTTAGGAGAACTCTCCTAGAGAGACATGTCTCTCGAGGCATACCTTTTTCTTGGATAATCTATTGGACACAAAAAGGGTTAAACTTATGCGAAATAGATATTCCTTTTGGACCAATTAATGAGTGTGAAAGGAACAAGGTCACTCGATGATATTTTCATATTTAGAGAGTTTGAAAAGAGATTAACTATGGGCTCCAAGAGGCTTCCTTTTTCGTATATAATCTCCAAGGTCTGAAAAAGAGATAAACCAAAACTAGGGAGAATGGTCCTTTTTCAAAAATTTAGTCCCACAGGCCCAAAAAAGGGTTAAAATTACACCTTTGAATACTCTCCTAGAGAACTGAAGCTCCTAGGGCATACCTTTATTTGGAAATTAACTGTCGGGAGTGAAAAAGGGATAAAATACTGCCAGAAAAATGTGCCTTCAAATTTTAGTTTGACGAGCATGACGTGCAACAAGATCGTTCAAAAATATTTTCAATTTTAGAGAGTCTGAAAAGGGATTAAAGAAGACTCCTGGTGGGTTTCTTTTCTTAAGTAATCCAAACAAGAACGAAAAAAATAAATAATCTCTTGTTAGATGTTTCTTTCAAAGTTTAAGAGAGCTTGAAAGACAACAAACCATGCTCTTTGGGAGTCCCTCAGGAAAGGCCAAGAATGATTAATAGGAAGAAGAAGGATGAGACTTAAAAAAAAACTCATGGAGGGACTAAAAATGACTCCCGTGCCTATAAATTACTTCAACATGGGGACTATTATGGCACAATTTGTAGGTTGGGAAAAGCCCGACCCAACCACAAAAGAAGTGCTACAACTGTGGGAATCCTACACCCAATGTCACTTCGATGTAGGTATCGCACTTGGGGGTGACTAAGTGTTGGAACAGGGGCAGACCCAGGGTTCAACACTACAACAACGCACCAAAAAAACCCTAAATATCGGCCCTTTTGGCAACACCTGCGAAGCAGATGAGGTCTCACCTGAGGTAGAGGCAGGGGTGGTTGCGAGACTCAGGTGTCTGCAACCTTAGCTGGGACACAGATCTGTGATTATATCACTTATAGAGAACTTAGCATTGATCATTCATCAATATTCAACCCTTATTATACTTTGCAGATAGCATAGAGCATCACAACATTCACTTAGATCTAAGGTATCTTAGTACTTAGCAACAATAAAACAAATCATATCCAGTATATTAGCACTAATTATCTTCATACATATCATATCTACTATTCATACACATCTAATGAAGCACAAATCATAAGTAGATCTATCTAAATATATCAAAGCACTTAGCAAAAGAAGATATAAACACATCAAGTCAAAGCACATAGCATAACACAAATATTTACGTGGTTCACCCCCACCTTGGGGCTACGTCCACTAACTCTTCTTTTTTATTATCCTAAACCAATTGGTTACAAGAACATAGAATTATAAACCCTTACTTCACACAAGACAAAAGATTTGCACAGCTCACTAGATCCTTCTTCCTTACCTTTCAGCACAAAGCCTTCTATATCTTCACATAGGGACTTGCACTAAGCTTTGCAAGTCTACACCGAATGAACAAAACTCTCGATCACATATATCCCTTCTTGGAACTTAGCCTACATCACATAGATACAATACAATAATAATATACTAGATGGATAGACGTCTATTTATACATTTACAAAAGTGGGCCTAAGCGTGCGAGAACCCATGGGCCAACATCCCTTTCCCATTACATATTCCCAAAACCCAAAATGGGCCCAAAAGTGGGCCAAGATCCCATGATCTCTACTTCATCTGGCGCTCCATCTTTGATAGGCTATAGAAGTCCCAAAAATGGTCAAATATGACCAAGTTCTCCCAAAACTTGGTCAAGGGCCAACATGCCCCCAACACTCACCTGTGACTCGTTTTGATTCACTCTACTCTGAGAAATTCTGCTTCGAATGCCTCTAGCTTGGATTGAGCTTCTTCGACCCATTGCAATTCTATGAACTCTTTCTCAGTGAAATCCTGGATGAGTGCATCATTGATTGGTCCTTCTAGGCGTTGCTCTGCTGCACTCACAACCTGTTCAAGTTCTACTCCTTGGTTTTCAACTTTAGTGAATAGTTGACATGCCTTCTCTTGCACTGGTTGAAGTCATTGAGAGAATTCCATCACTTTACTCTGAATCATGTTTATCTTTTTCTGGGCCATGCACTACTCTGGAAACCTCTTCATTCTTTCGATTTGTGACAAGGCCTTTAGCTGCGCTTGTAACATATCTGCATGCTGCTTTTCTTCTTGGAGTTATGACTCCAATGCCTGCAACTCTGGATTTTCCATGAGGGTCTCATATGTCTGAGCACTCCTGGAAGTCATCTTCTTTCATTCCAATTCAAGGGATTTCAATCTGCCAACTGTGCTGTGGGCAATTCCCGCTCTTAGGTCTCTTATATCTTGAGGGGTCTTGGGCACAGTACGAAGTTCCATATCTGCAATGCCCTGCTGAAGCTGTTGGATCACTCCTTCCAATTGTGCTACCTGCTGTGGAACCTGTTCTTTTATATGGACTTTGATGACTATCATAGAGTGGAGTGCTCTATTGACTAGTTCCTTTATCTCGAGTTGCTTTGTGAGCAACTGCTCCTTCTCTTGCTGTAGCACTACTTTCTCTTTGTCCCATTGTACTTGAAGAGCAAGTTTTTCTCGTTCGGTAGCACTGTACTTCTTGACAAGTAATCCTTGTACCTATGTCAAAGCTTGGGTGGCTTGCACTGTGTCTTCTTGAGCTCATCGAAGGTGAGCTTCGACCATATCAGAAATCTGGTGGAGTTGAGCTGGCTCATCTCCTGGTTCTACTGTTCCTGCTATGAGAGGCGCAGTGGAGACTGTGCGGCTAGAATGGAGTGCCTGCTGCACTCCTTGGAGTTCAATCTTGATACGATTATACATATACTCCTGCTTTGCCTCCTGCTTCTCTAATATCTCCTGTGAAGCATTGTTCACAGCTGCAATGATGAAATTAAAATCATCCAATTTGAGGGTAGTCTGCATCTTCGTTACAAGGGCTCTAGGTTTCTTCTGGGAGGAAGATTTCGGAGGTGAAACCTTCCTCTTCTTCGACGAGTCCTCTTCATCCCTAGAAAGTGGTACTTCACCTTTATGTTGTTCAATTTCCACACCTTCTATTTATTCCCCATCATCCCCTTTGTATGGTGTGATAGAGGCAGTCCTTACAGATGCACTGTCTACATCGTGAACCTCTTCAGGCTTCTTCATCTTGCTAGGTCCAGGTGTATCCTGCGCAGCTTCCAGGCTGTTTGCATCAGATAACTCCATAGGGTTGGCTAGAATGAGAAGGTCTGCCGACCAGTCCTTGATGATATCTTTGATGTCTTCCTCGATCAACTTGTAATATGACTGTAACTATTTTTTGTTCTTATCAACCCGCGCTGTTATATAAATAAAGTGGCGGTCCACGCTGAATTTCATTAAGGGCCAAAACCTGTGGAGGGTATTCGGGGTCATTCGAGGCTCAGACTGGATGGATTGCTTCAACTGGTTGTAGTAAGTATGGAAGACAACATTGGATTTACACTACTTGTCCATATCATTAGAGTACCATAAGGTGCTAAACTTCACAACCAAAGGTTCAAAGGGCTCTATGTCCAGGAAGGTCGCACCTTCCGGCATATCCCATGCGATGAAAGTGATCAATATGAGAAGACATCTGAAGTGGAACTCATACCCTTGGTCTTGTGCTTCCTTACAGTCCAGTTCTAGCTAGTTTACAAGGTACTGTGCCCAATTCATCTGTAGTCCTTCTGCGCACTTCCGTGTGAGATCAACTATGAATCCAGTCACTTGGGTGGGTTGTTTCTTGCGAACTAACTTGCCTGCGATAAACTGACATGCAAGACACACTACGTCACTCTGGATAGAGGCTACCTTGTAACCTTTTGTTCCCTTCTTGACATCGCCATAAGTTTCTTTGATTCTTTGGGCTAATGCTCGGTCTGAGGTCTTTCCAAGGTAAAAGTCCCGTGGGTCAGGGCCCTGTATGCTCAGCCCTGTGATCTGATTGATCAAGGTCAGATCCATAGTGATGCGATGGTTCAACCATAAGTATCCTTCGTGTTAGCAGGACAACAGTAACGTTACACATGCATTCACCTCCTAATGCTTGCCGAAGTGTGGGATCTTCATCACATTGAGCAGTGTGGACTGCGTGAGGTTCTGAGTCCATGACTATGGGATAATCTTTGAATTCTTGCCTTTAGTTCTAGTCAGATACTTGTGCGGGGTGAGAATTATGTAAGCCTTCCTGTCACCAAGGTTGAAGTCACTGAACTTCAATGTTTTGAGCTTATCCTGATCAGCTCAAACTGCACGTATCCCTTTCAGGAGGTATTTCATGACCAAATCATAGTCAAAATATCTAGGCACACTGTCTCGATTGATGGCACCACTTAGAGGGGTGATCTAGGTGGATATTGGTGGCCACCCACCTATTCCACTTGGAACCCCACCATTGCTTCTTTCAATTTTTCAATTTTTGCACAATTTACTATTTTTAGCAGTTTTTTCGGGTCTTGAACTTTCGGGGCCATTTTGAGGCCCTAAACGATGTTTTTTTGGGTATGTTTCTATTGCAAAATAACATCTAACGATGCTATATTTTCTTAATTGTTGTAGGCCTCGGATAGATATTTCCAACGAGCTATCATACGCCTAAAACGAAGATCGTATGCAAAAGTTATGACCTCGGGAAGTTGATGCACCAACTTACCCAAATGGGGCCCACATGAGTTTTGGCGCTTCATCTCCCAGGGTTAGGTTTTTGGATGTCTAGGAATTTTGGCATTCCCATTTATTGTAAAAGGGAATTCAGAGCCTCATTGTAATCATCTTCTCATGGATGCGAGTAGCAACCACATCTCTTCTCAGAGATAAGCTACCAGAGCCCTAGCTAGTTTATTTCCATTCTGTCTGTAAGCATATTTCAATCATTTGTTATTAATGAAATGAAGTCTTATTTCCGCTGCATCTCTGTGTTTATCTGTATTTCTATATTTTATATTGTTCCTACATAAATCCAGATCAATGGTATCAGAGTGGTCTGCTCATTCTCGATCCTTCTTTGCATGTCCCCAATGAGATCGGGGTATAAGGAGTTGGGGCTCGATCTGGTTGAACCTTTGCAAGATCAACCTCGCAAATCCCGACGATCGCCCATGGGGGAAGAAAAGAAATATGAGGGAGTAGGAGATCCTATCAAAATGTTGCTCGAGGAGGCCCTCAAGAAACAAAGGAACGTGATGATGGACAACTTTGCCCAGATTCTTC
>JZKD02S2007140.1:43345-58977 GCA_000966675.3 Picea glauca | reverse complement strand
CACCAAAGTACTATGGCCCTTATAAGGTGTTGCAAAATATTGGTACTATGGCATACAAATTGGAGTTTCCTGCATCTTCACGAGTACACCTAGTTTTCCATGTTTCATGCTTAAAAAAGGTTATAGGTGACAAGATCCCAGTTCAAACTATATTGCTAGAACTTGATGAGGAAGGAAAAATCATATTGGAGCCTAAAGCCATCATTGACACAAGAATTCGCCCGCTGAGGAATAGATCCATTTCAGAGTATCTCATTAAATGGAGGAAACTACCGGCTGAAGTTTCCACTTGAGAAGATGAGTCTTTTATAAAGAAGCATCCATAGTTACTCAAGCGTTGCAGACAACACTTGTCTGAAGGGGAGGGGCATGTTAAGCCCTAATATTGGCTCATTACCCCTAATTGGGGCATATTACATTAGTAATGTTATTTTATTTATGTCGGCTTTATTCCATTAGTTGTAATTATACCTCCTAGTCTCGTATATATACCAATGAGACATTTTCATTTGGAATCATCTTGTACTTGAACATTTATGTGGGGTAAAAGGAGGTTGCCCCCTCGAAGAGGCTTATTATATAAAATTATCTATTTTTCAAGGCGTTGATTACTTATTCTGAGGTTTTTCTATGCTATATTGATATTTGGTTCTTAACACCTACTGACACAAACCACCACCTCTACCTCGGAAGAATCTCTGCGTGACCTCTTAGTCTTAAGGATCATTCACTCTAATTCATGAGCCGAAGCAACTCTTTTGATTCCTCTCTGGAATCTTAGTCAAAATCGATCCATAGGTCCTTTGGGAACTCCCCTGTGTGAACAGCACTAGGCGCGAACTCCTATCTCCCCAAGCGACCATAGCCCTATGACCAAGGGCCTAACCCAAGGTCCTTTTCGCAACTCACAATTTCACGAGTTTGTGAGTTGAAACTCCGACTCTTCCTCCTCCAATTCTGCGATGCCCGAGATGCCGATATGGGTGTGGCTCTTCCTCTACCAGTGCCTCCCTTGCATGACCACCGGCTAGGCTTAACTGCTAGCCCCCTCTCGTAACTTGCTCCTTCATGAGTTTGTGGGTCGAACTCTAGTGTCCTTCTGTTGTGATATCCCGAGATGCGATAAGTCAATGCCGGTTTGAATCCTCCCTTGATGCTTTTCTCTTTTCGCAACTTCGTGGGTTGAAGCGTCAAACCCTCACTCTCTTGTCCTACGAATATCCAAGACATGAGAAGTCAACGACATGTTGATTCCTCCCTTTCTGCGGTGCGTGTCCACCTATCAATTTTCTCGGGCCCACCTTGTGGTTTTGCCACGTATTTCCTCCATATCTCGACTCTTGGAACTTCGTGACTTCTGATGTCAAAAGCGACCCCTCTCAACCTCTGAACCCCCAAATGTGCGATAGGTGATGGGGTTCCTGATCCGACGGTCCTCCTGTTCTCTATATCCAATGACTGTTTATTCTCCTCGCAATTTCGTGACTTCGCGACTTGGAGCACAAAATCTTTGTGCTCTCACCCTGCGAACCTCTGAGTTCACGAGATCCCTAGATCTTTGCCACCTGTCCTCTCCAGATGGACGGTCCTGATCCTTTCACGACTTTTCTACTCGTGAAGTCCCTGATATGGGTGATATCACGACACCTATCCTCCTCCGGATGGACCGCTCAGATTCTTTCATGAATTCGGGACTTGTGACCCCCTGTGACACAATCTTATCAACTCGAAACCCTAGTAGCCAAAATAACAATGGATCCCCTGATCTCCGCCACGTGTCTCACTGAACGGATGACCCAAATCAATTTCAGGACTTCGCTAGGTGCGAAGTCAATATTCTCACCTCCGTGAGTCCCGATGCCCAAATCTCCAATATGGATGATTCCGTGACACGCATCCTCTTACAGACAAACGGCTCAGATCTATTTCGCCTTGTCACAATTTCTGAGGTCGAATACCTGGACTCTCATCCTCCAGATCCCGAACTTCCGAATGTCGATATCCCAATACAACCTCTTCGGGACTTCGCCTTTCGCTTCTCTTCATGTGAGGTTTAAACCTCATGCATCTTCTATAAGATCTAATGACTGATGGTTGTTCACTCGAGATCTGACAACTTCATATCATTTATCCTATGCGCTCTTCCTGTACTGCCTCCTAGACGTGAAAACCTACAATGGTCCAGATCTTCTCGGCTTAATCCAATGGCAATTGTTTCTCCTCCCGAGCTTCGGCGCTTTCTTCCTGCACTTGGAAGAATTTCAAGTGTCCAAAGGCCTCAACCTTTGTCTTCTTTCCTCTGCGACCTCTTCTACTTGAGTCCTCGCTTGCGCTCTCAACGACAATGTTCCTCCTAAGCTTTGGGAACTTTGAACTCTTCTAGAGAGTTCTCTGGCCTCTGCACTCCTTGCAGCTGTGGCTCCGTGCACCGAAAGAATTATTCCTCCTGAGCTTTAATTTCCTCGAATCCTCAAAGGATTCTATGACTTCTGCGCTTCTTGCAGAACCTCGGCACACACAAGGTGTTATCTGTCCTGAGCTTTCCTGTAGCTTCGACCTCCAAGGAAACTCATCCTTTTTTCCTTTCTCCCTCGGACAGAGAATATAATTCCCTCCTGGCACTCTAGAGCTCAAGCAACCTGATTACTGAGTCCTTCAGGGTGTTCAGTAACCCTACGAAGATCCTTCGGTGGATTATTCCTTAAATCACAGAACTCAAAGAGTTCTTTTCCTCTCTATGCCTATCTGCACATCTACTCAATGCCCACCTGGCAGAGTATCTTCTTATAGAACATCCAACAGTTCTATTCTCTCATGTGCACCCTATGCACTTGCTCAATTCCCTCCTGGTAGAGCTCTCAAAATCCTTAGTGATTCTGTCTGCAATTGTGTTCTTCCATAGCCTTGTTTCCTGAGGTGTTCAACAACCTCAAAGGTCTTCCTCTGAATTGTTGATTCCAGTTTCTGTGCCCACCTGGCATGTCTTTGTCTGACTCCGCAGAGTTTAGAAGTGCCTCTCTGCACTGGTATCTAGAGATCGCAGTACTCTATCATGCCCTCCTGGCATGAAACCACATAGAACCTCTCAAGCCTGAAATCAAAACACTCCCTGCAAATGTTTAGCATACATCTACAACATAAATTGAACACACACAAACATTCATTCAACATAGGAAATATGCGGGAAAAATTGTTGTTTGTATTAAATGGAAAATGCCTATTTTTACAAGGTTTTCCTGAGCATGGCCTATAACAAGGTCTCGGCTCCTTCTCTTTCACAGTCACTCTCTCTTGTGCATACTCCCACTACTAGAGCTCACTCAAAATGAGATCGAAATTGATCTTTTACATGAGGGGGCTCTTTGAGCTCTTCCCTCCAATCTACCTACCATATTCAATTACATTGAATGGGCTATCTAGTCTGCAAAATGGATCTAGATCTTAGCCTTCAAACATTAAAGGCCTACTACTCTAATGCCTACACAAAGCACGACTTCATGGCTCACCAACCTAAGATATTAAATTACATTCAAATTCAAAATTGAAAACGAGGGCTGCGCCTTTCTTCAGCTTTGAATGCACGCACTGACGTGGTTGGATGGATGACATGGAGAGATGCTCCTACATCATACTCCTCAGCTGGAAAATTCATGAGCTCCTGCTCATGATATTCCACCCTCAGTTTTGGAAATCCTCCTGGATCCTAAACAAATTTCTAGAGTTGTTCATCTGCTCCATCTCTCTGCTGCTGTTGCTGCTTCTGCACTGTTGCTGCTGCTTCTTTCCTTCTGCTCAACTTCCCCTTTCTGATAGTTTCTATTGACCCTAACATCAGCTCCCTAATATCCTCGATCACTTCGTGTAGCTGCTCCAGTGGCTGGCCCTGTTCATGCAGTCTCTCCAGCTGCAAAAAAATTATGCAATTGGGTAGATCATTGTGATCTCCCATGCATTCTTCATATGTTTCCAACTTCACCTGTTGGATGTGCATGCCCTGTACTATCACCCTTCTCTCCAGGGCTTCAATATGTTCATACAGATCAGCCAAACTAGCGTTGTCTACTTCTTCCTCCACTTCTGCAAGCTCCAATGCTGCAGTCTTTTCAGTTTCCTGGCTGAAAATATTGAGCCATTCCTCGGAATGCTCATCATCCTCTTCTGCTTGGGCAACCTCAGATATTTTCTCCAATTCTTCTCTGACAGTCTCAGCTAGTTTTCCTACTTCTACTGTTGTTGTCTCATCTGCAACACAGAATTTGGCCTCCTCTGGGCTATGTGGCAGGAATATCTGAATTCCTCCAATCATCAGAAGATTCCTCAGATATTCCTTCTTTTTCAGCTGCATCTGTTGATCCAAAATCACCTCTGAGTTCATGAGACTCTCACATAGCCTCACCTGCTTATCCCTGCCCACCTGGAAATATGGGATCTCTTTCTTTCTTCCCTGGAAGACTATGAGATCAACTGATCCCATTTTCTTCAGCACCTCAGTCTGAATTGAACTTACCTCCAAGTCCATGAGACTTTCAGATAGTCCCATCTCTATTCCCTTACCCACCTAGCAAACTGGAAACTCACTGCTGCCCTCCTGGCAGTTTGTGAGACCCCATAGTGATCTTGATCCATTGCCCTCTTGGCAATGAAAATTCCTTGTTGTCCTCATGACAGTCTGTGAGATCCCATAGAAATCTCAACTCCTTTCCCTCTTGGCAATTTGGAATTTCTTCTTTGCCCTCATGGCAGTTCTTGAGATCTTTAGCTGATCCCAATTCATCCTCAGCATCACTGAGGTTTCCCCCAGTCTCTGGTTCATGTATCTGAACCCCTTCCTATGGTCAATTGAGGTTTTTATCATGCCTCAACCACCCTCTTATCAGTCTACACTGTCTTATGACCATCAACTTCTTGACTGGCCATTTTATCTTTGTATTCATGGGCCATTCATATACCCATCTTGACCTGGTATTCTGCTGCATATCCAATGCAAGTTCATCCATTCTTGCATTCATCTCAGCAAGTTCTCCATCCCATTCAGCTTCTCTCATCAGCTCTGGGTCTTTCCTTCCAGCATATCTTCGACCTTCAGTAGCCATCTCGTTGTCTCCTATCTTCTCTCCTGGAAAACCTGCTGCTGTCACTCTGCACCCCTGAGTGTTCCCAACCTCTTCCATAGTCCTCCTGACTATCTCCTTGATTGTTGCCCACCTGCCAACAACCATCACAGAGTCTCTAACACTCTGTCTTCCTTATCCTTCTCCCTCTGCTTGAAATATACAAACAGAGTTCAGTCTCTGATACCACTTGACGCAGACTGCCACCTGTGCCTTGACAGAATCTCTATGTGACCTCCTGGTCTTAAGGATCGTTCACTCTAATTCATGAGCCAAAGTGACTCTTCTTATTCCTCTCTGGAATCTCAGTCAAAATAGATCCACAGGTTCTTTGGGAACTCCCCTGTGTGAATAGTACTCAGCACAAGCTCCTATCTCCCCAAGCAACCACAACGCTATGACCAAGGGCCTAACCCAAGGTCCTTTTCACAACTCGCAATTTTGTGAGTTCATGAGTTGAAACTCCGACTATTCCTCTTCTGATTCTGTGATGCCCAAGATGCCGATACAAGTGTGGCTCTTCCTCTTCCAACGCCTCCCTTGCGCGACCATCGGCTAGGCTTAACTGCTAGCCCCCTCTCGCAACTCTCTCCTTCATGAGTTCATGGGTCAAGCTCTCATGTCCTCCTGTTGTGATCTCCCGAGACGCGATAAGTCAACGCCGATTTGACTCCTCCCTTGACGCTTTTCGCTTTTCACAACTTCACAGGTTGAAGCGTCAAACCCTCACTCTCTTGTCCCGCGAATATCCGAGAAGCGAGAATTCAATGGCGTGTTGACTCCTCCCTTCCTGCAGGACCACCTTGTGGTTCTACCACGTATTTCCTCCGTATCTCGGCTCTCAGAACTTCACGAATTCTGATGTCGAAAGTGACCCCTCTCAACCTCTGAACCCCCAAACGCGCGATAGGCGATGGGGTTCCTGATCCGACGGTCCTCCCGTTTTCTAGATCCAATGGTTGTCTATGCTCATCGAAATTTCGCAACTTCGCAACTTGGAGCACCTAGTCTTTGGGCTCTCACCCTATGAACCTCCAAGTTCTTGAGATCCCTAGATTTGTGCCACCTGTCCTTTCCAGACATATGGTCCTGATCCTTTCGCAACTTCTCTACTCGCGAAGTCGAAGGACTTCCCCTTCTGACCTCTGATGCCCGAATCCTCGATATGGGTGATCTCGCGACACCTGTCCTCCTCCGGATGGACCACTCAAATTCTTTCATGAATTCAGGACTTGTGACCCCCTGTGACACAATCTTATCAACTCGAAACCCCAGTAGCCAAAATACCGATGGGTCCCCTTATCTCTGCCACGTGTCTCACCGAACGGATGACCCAGATCAATTTCGGGACTTCGCTAGGTGCGAAGTCAAGATGCTCACCTCCGTGAGTCCCGATGCCCAAATATTGAAGATGGATGATTCCACGACACACGTCCTCCCGTAGACGGACGACTCAGATCTATTTCTCCTTGTTGCGATTTCAAAGGTCGAATGCCCAGACTCTCGTCCTCCTGATCTTGAACTCCTGAATGTCGATATCTCGATACAACCTCTTCGGGACTTCGCCTTTCGCTCCTCTTCGCATGAGGTTTAAACCTCATGCATCTTCTGTCAGATCTAACGACTGACAATTGTTCGCTCGAGATGTGACGGCTTCATATCATTTCTCCTATGCACTCTTCTTGTCCTACCTCCTGGACATGAAAACCTTCAATGGTCTAGATCTTCTCGGCTTATTCTGACGACAGTTGTTGCTCCTCTTGAGCTTTGGCACATTCTTCCTACACTTGGAAGAATTTCAAGTGTCCAAAGGCCTTGACCTTTGTCTTCTTTCCTCTGCGAGATCTTCTACTTGATTCCTCACCTCTGCTCTCAACGATGCTATTCCTCTTGAGCTTTGGGAACTTTGAACTCTTCCAGAGAGTTCTCTAGCCTCTGCACTCCTTGCAGCTATGGCTCCGTGCACCGAAAGCACTATTCCTCCTGAGATTTACTTTCCTCGAATCCTCAAAGGATTCTATGACTTCTGCGCTTCTTGTAGAACCTCGGCACACATAAGGTGTTATCCATTCTGAGCTTTCTTGTAGCTTCGACCTCTAAGGAAACTCATCCTTTTTTCCTTTCTCCCTCATACGGAGAATATAATTCCCTCCTGGCACTCTAAAGCTCAAGAAACCTGGTTGTTGAGTCCTTCAGGGTGTTCAGTAACCCTGCGAAGATCCTTCGGTGAATTATTCCTTAAATCACAGAACTCAAAGAGTGTTTTTCCTCTCTATGCCTATCTGCACATCTACTCAATGCCCACCTGGTAGAGTATCTTCTTATAGAACATCCAACAGTTCTGTTCTCTCATGTGCACCCTATGCACTTTCTCAATGCCCTCCTGGCAGATCTCTCAGACTCCTTAGTGATGCTGTCTGCAATTGTGTTCTTCCACAACTTTGTTTGCTGAGGTGTTTAGCAACCTCAAAGGTCTTCCTCTGAATTGTTGATTCCAGTTTCTGTGCCCACCTGGCACATCTTTGTCTGACTTTGCAGAGTTTAGAAGTGCCTCTATGCACTGGTATCTAGAGACCACAATACTCTGTCATGCCCTCCTAGCATGAAACCACAAAGAACCTCTCAAGCCTGAAATCAAAACACTCCCTGCAAATGTCTAGCATACATCTACAACATAAATTGAATACACACAGACATTCATTCAACACAAGAAATATACAGAAAAAATTGATATTTGTATTAAATGGAAAATGCCTGTTTTTACAAGGTGTTCCTGAGCACAACCTGTAACAAGGTCTCGACTCCTTCTCTTGCACACTCACTCTCTCTTGTGCATACTCCCACTATTAAAACTCACTCAAAACGAGACTGAAATTGATCTTTTACATGAGGGGGCTCTTCAAGATCTTCCCTCCAATCTACCTACCCTATTCAACTACATTGAATGGGCTATATAGTCCACAAATCGGATCTAGATCTCAGCTTTCAAACATTAAAGGCCTATCTACTCTAATTCCTACGCAAAGCACGACTTCACGACTCACCAGCCTAAGATATTAAATTACATTCAAATTCAAAATTGAAAATGAGGGCTGCGCCTTTCTTCAGCTTTGAATGCATGCGCTGACGTGGCTGGCTGGATGACGTGGAGAGATGATCTTGCATCACCTACCCATTTTCACCTTATACAGGTGCTCTCGTCACTTTATAGGTGAGGTAGTCACCTCAAGGGGGGAATCCCGGTAACCCTAGGCAGATTGATATGGAGAATGATTGGTATGAGTGGATGTCCCTAGAGGTCAATTCTAAATGGTAGGAAGAGCTTGAAAAGGGGTCTTGGGAAGGTTTAAGTGTTTCCAAATGAGTTGAGTGACCCTCCAAGTGTGAATACCTACCCGAAACACAAGGAAAACCAAGCATATAATGTAATATGCTAGTTGGAAAAGCAATTTAATCTTGTTGTCCATAATTGCAGCAAAAGTAAATGAAATATATCAACTCAATAAAGATAACAAAGGTTGCAATATAAGTGCTAAACATATGATAAAATAAACAAGAGACAAGCTAGTGAAAGATAGCTCAACTCATCAATGATTAAGAAATAACTCTATCACAAAAATAAAGGCTGAAACAAAAGGTTGCTACTGTGATAATATCAGCCTTGTGGTTGTAGCAAACCAAGATTAATAGTAGAAAAAACAACCACTGGAAACCACTTCTAACTAGCCCAATAAGTGCTCTAGGGTTAGTAGAGAATTAGGGGTTAGAGGGTTAGTTTTCTTCAACCTTATGGTTGTAGGTTAGTTTTGTAACAACAACAATAATTTGTGATTGAAAGGGGATTCCTCAATGAGGCAAGAGAGCCAAAGGTTCAAGGAACAATTTCCCAAAGAGAACTTTAAAAATTGAAAATTTCACGTTTACTAAGGCAACAATTTATTTCTCTAATGCAACAAATAATGACTAGTACCTTTAAATATTGGGTTAATTGAGTCAAGTAAAGAAGGATATATAGGTACTACCTCCTTGGGGGTGTAAATACTATTACTCCCCAAGGAAAGTATCTCTAGATAGGGTTTAGGCTAAGAGGGTGTATGCCCTTATACTTCTCTTAGAAAATCCTTGTTAAACCAATAAAATGTAAGCATGAAATGATGGAGACTAAGGTGGGGGTGTAATCCCTTATACTTCACACCCAACTCTAGAAAATAACCTTGAATTGAATGCAAATGATAATACAATGAAAAATATCCTTACCAATTCAAGGAGAATGCTAATATAAACCACCACAATAGCAAAGAAGATCCTTCCAAGGCTATCACATCACTTCCATCAACCAATAACCAAAGAGATAGCCATACACAAGAGCACAAGAGAGAAACTAGCCAAAGATAGGGAAAATTTCAGTCCAATACGTCTCATAATGGGAGTGTTATGATTTCAAAATGAGATATTATGATCTCTATTTATACAAAATGTCACTAACATAGTTTGTCCACATAATTTTAGGTCAAACCACAAGATTAGGGGTCAAAAACCCTAATCTTTCCCCTTTACAAAATAATATTAAAAAATTCATTCTAATTTTTACTTTTTTTGCATAAATGAAAACCCTAAGACTGATGTCACTCCTTTATGCGGGACATTTTGGCACTTTTTGGTCGAATGTTAAGTTGGAGATGATAGTGTTGGGCCTTGAAAGGCCATGTGTCTCCAATACAACCTTCTATTACATGATCCAATGGTTCCTTCCTTCAAAACGTGCCATGTGTACTCATTAGCACCTCAAGCCCCTCAAGCATGACATCAAGCCTCCAAAATGCAGTGTTTTTCCTCTCCTAGGAAAAACGTTTGGCATGTTAGGGCTAGGTCATGTCTCTCAAGTCATCTTCTAGGCCTCCAAAAGATGAAGTTTTTCCTCTCCTAGGAAAAATGTTTGGCATGTGAGGGCTAGGTCATATCTCTCAAGTCAACTACTAGGCCTCCAAAGGTACATCTCTTTCATCTAACATATGGGCCCTTGGTATCCAACCTGTGGGATTCAAACCCCATGGAAGCCCAAGCTATGATTGTTCCTTCAAAATTGTCCACCAACTAGGTCCTGTAAAGAAAAATAAGCACTCCCTCCAACGATCTCAAGTTAAAATATCATGATGAGTAAATTAAATCAATAAATGAGCCACCTAAGCTTGTCCATCAAAGTTACCCTATCAAACAATTAAGTGCTCAAAGACATTATGTGACTTTCCAAGATTGGATATGGGAGGGTTGATGAGATATCCTATTGGGTAGATATTTCCCTAGGTCAAGGAGTGTTTCCCAAGTGATCCCTCTCCAGGTCATGTAAAGTGGATGAAGTGGTTAAGGCTCAAGACTCTCTGGGCATGGGGTTCATGACATATAAGGGGTTGTAGTGTCTCATTCATGGGTGTATTTGTAAAGGGTGTGTGGCACCTTCGTTTGCAATGCAATTTTTCCAAGCCCATCGTTTTTCCATTCTTTTTTTCTTTCATGTTTTAAGGATGAGTTGAAGGTCTTTGTCCTGGCATGGTGTCCAGATAATGACAGTGTCACTCACAAATACCTTATGGAAATGACAAGGTTGGCTTGTGATGAGACCCCCCTTCTCTCAATTGTGCAAATAAGATCCACTACCTTGGCTTGTTGTCCAGATGATGGTAAATTCATACCACTAAGTGCCCATGATCATGATAGCCCAACTCGTGATGAGACCTCCTATCCTGCAACTAACCCCCTAATAATTCAATCATTTATTCTTGTGAGTCCCCTTTTCTTACAGAGAAGCATTTCATTGCTTTCTTGGAGGATCCCTAGGTGAAGCATCTGGAATGTTTATACATAGGATTTTATCTTTTTTTACCAACAACAATCCCTTGGGCCTTCAACCCCTTCTTCCCATAGAATGAGGGACAACCCCTTCTTGGGTCAATACACCCTAAAATCCCAAGAGACAAGGAAATGGGGGGTTTTAAGTGATGGAAATTGGTAAGTGTGGCTGGAAACGATATGATGGCTCTTCAAGGGATTTCCTAGTAGCAGACCCATTCCCAAGGAAGACCACTTACTAGGGCACAATGTCAACCACCAAGGTGAGATAGGGAAAAATGAATAATGTCCAAGCATATGTCATGACATATAAAGAAGTATAATATAAAACATACTCAAATTCATCAAATATTGAAATGACACTCACAATAATACCTCACTTGTACCTCCTGGAGCAAGGCCCAGTGCCTCTCAAAAGCCAGCTAGTGTGGTGGATTCCATTTGAAAATATTGACCTCTGGGATGGTGAGAAGGGTCTCCATCTGTGCAAGTGGATATTGTTGGTCATGTAGTGTCTCGACACTCCATATATGCAACTTGAGGGCCTTAGACATAATATCCTTAGTTATCCCATAAAATGGAGATAACATCTAGCTCCTACATGGGGACATGTGCTCATCGTAGAGTGCATGAGAACTGCAACATCTTCTGGTAGACCCGTGATTTCCAAAACTTAGAAAAAAACTTCAGAGCATCTAGGGTGGTGCTATCACCCTTCATTCATATACATAAAAATCCAAAAAAAAAAAAAACTAATCTAGAAAAGAAAATTTTTGACATTTTTTCAAAAAATTTTAAGCTAAGCATGAAATAAATATGCAAGTAAAGAAAAATGAAATATTAAATGCATCTAAACTAATATGAGAAATCAATATCCATATGCAAGGAAATAAATATGACCTACCTACTTACCTGGGGCCTTGGGGCCTTGAAGATCATGCGACAGATGATATCAGGTAAAGTCATACAACCAGTGTAACCAGTTGATCATCTCATCAAAGTATCTCCCATTGTGCCTAATCATGTAATACAACAAACATAAGTCAAGCACATAATAGTCACAAGTATAAACACACATATAATCGATCATGAAATAAAACTCATGGAGATGGGTGGGAGGGAGAAAATCATGTTGGAAAGAGAAACCATTAGCCTGATCATCCCACCTAAAAGTGTAGACAGAAGCATGATCAATCCATCTCTAAAGGGGGATACTATATGTAGACTAAGGCTCATATTCATCCTCTCGAGCATGATCATTGCTTCCTGAAGACCAAAAATATATGAGAGATCCCAATAAGACCTCATGATTTCCATGAGAGGAGGAAATGAGTTAAGGGATTGGCTCAGGTCTAGGAAGAGAAAAGTGTGCCCTCTTTGTCTTTGAACCCCTGTAGAAATATTCAATATGAAAGTACTTCCTCTTTGTAGAGTGATCCTTTGATTGCTCTGAGGTGTCCACATCTTGGTATTCCTCCAAAATTGAGGATGAAGGTGGGTGAGAGTCCTCAAACAAATTTGTAATCATGTCATCATTTGGATCCCAAACAAATGAATCATATACACATGAAAAGTAGTCCTCTAAAGATGAAAAATAAAACCCCTTTTCTTGGGGGATACCCTCAATGTCATAAATGGGGTGTCTATCGAAAATGAGATGACCAAAATCCAACCTACGTCTTCTAGTCTGTATAAAAGTGTCTATATAGTCATCAACTATATCGAAGGGCATAAGACCATCAGTATGACCGACAATTACCATCTTTTCATCTTCATGTGCGGGAGCAGTAGAGGTATGTATGTATTCAACTGGATCTTGAAATTATTCATCATCGAGACTGATCGCTTCTTCAACACCATGTTCAAGATGAGGGAAAGGTTGGACAACCTTTCCTTCATCAAGCGGGATAAAAGATAGTGATGCCTCAACATATTGCATTTTAACATAATTTTTCTTTCTTCTTATGGGCATGCCCCTCCATATCCTCTTCATCATAAGATGATTCATCCTTAGTGCATAGTTCTTTTCTCGCTTTTCTTCAATAGGATCTATCATACCCAAGGTTTCCTCCATTATTTCTTCACTTATGAGGTCATGGAATAAAGTATCATCAAGGTCTTCGAAAGGGTCACAAATCATCGTGTTCTCTTCTTGATGAATTTCTTCATATGTATATTCTTCGAGTACTTCTTCATAATCAAGGGAAAGAAATAACTCTCTTATGCAGTTCATCATTTCTTTAGCAGCTTTATTAGCAACCTCTTCCTTTTCCATCTGTAAAATTGTCATCTTTGAGTCATAAAAAGTATTGGATGAGGGTTCATCCCATGGTGTCATAATTCCATTGTCTTAAATGAAACCTCAATGGATGATCCAGAATATATTTGCAGAATGAAATGAATATAGATTATTATCAAAATATGCTTAAAACATAATAATAGATATACAATAAAATTGGTTTCTATTCAATAAGGAAATAAGTTAAAACTGTAAAATGCAGCAGAAACAAGCTTGCTAGAATGGTGGCGGCTTATCTCTGAGAAGAGATGTGATGGTTGCGCTCATTCGTAAGAAGACGATTACAATGAGGCTCTAAAGGAATTTTTAAAATAAAGAGGAATTTAAAAAACCCTATACATCCAAAAAACCTAACCCTAGGAGATGAAGCACCAAAAGTCATGTGGGCCCCGTTTGGGTAAGTTAGTACATCAACTTCCCGGGGTCATAACGTTTTCATACGATCTCCATTTTAGGTGCACGATATCCCATTTGAAAGGTCTATCCAAGGAATACACATTTTTTTGTTATCCTTAAAAGGTCATTCTGATTGTGGTGAGCCCTAAAAAATGTTGCTTAGGGCCACAAAACAACCCCGCAAGTCAGGGACCCGAAAACTAGGAAAAAACCTGCCAAACTGGAAAACTGCCAAAATGATCTAGTTGGAATAGGAAAGAGGCCACCGACATCCATCTAGATCAATGGATTCACCAAGTGAGATCAAGTCTTACCAAAGGAGGGAAAGGGGGGAAAAGGGAAAAGTGGGTATGTGGAAGGTGGAGTCGCTAGACAAGCTTCAAGGGAAACTTCTCAAGGGTGGAAAGAGAACATCACTTGGGTGGAGTCACTAGGAAAGATAGGGTAAATGATTAAAGATATATTTCCCAAGTGTCTTTAGGGTTTTGAAGAGGATTCAAAATCCTCCTCGATAATGACACCAAAATGTTATCGCACAAGTTGTAGGTTGGGAAAACCCCAACCCAACCACCAAATAGTGACAAATAGGAGAGAACCTACCCACTTTCACCTTAGGCAGGTGTTCCCGTCACTTGAGAGGTGAGGTAGTCACCTCAAGGGGTGAATCTCGATGACCCTAGGGGGGATTGAGATGGAAAATGATAGGTATGATTCGATGTCCCTAGAGGTCAATTCAAAATGGTAGGAAGAGATTTAAAAGGGGTCTTGGAAGGTTTAAGGGTTTCCAAATGAGTTGAGTGACCCGCCAAGTGTGAATACCTACCTGAGACACAAGTAAAACCAAGCATATAATGTAATATGTTAGTTGGACAAGCAAGTTAATATTTTTGTCCCTAATTGTAGAAAAATGAAATGAAATATATCAGCTCAATAAAGATAGTAGAGGCTGCAATATAAGTTCTAAACATATGATAAAATAAACAAGAGACAATCTATTGAAAGCTAGCTCAACTCATCAATGATTAAGCAATAAATGTAGCACAAAAATTAAGGCTGAAACAAAAGGTTGTTGCAGTGATAATATTAGCCTTTTGGCTGTAGCAAACCAATCTTAATAGTAGAAAAATAAGCCACTGGAAACCACTTCTAATTAGCCCAATAAGCATGCTAGGGTTAGTAGAGAATTAGGGGTTAGAGGGTTAGTTTTTTGTAGCCTTATGGTTGTAGGTTAGTTTTGTAACAACAACAAAAAATTGTGGTTGAAAGGGGTTGCCTCAATGAGTTAATAGAGACAAATTCTCAAGGAACAATTTCCCAAAGAGACAACTTTAAAAATTGAAAATTTCACATTTACCAAGGCAACAATTTATTTCTCCAATGCAACAAATAATGACTAGTGCCTTTAAAGATTGGGTTAATGGAGTCAAGCAAAAAAAGAGCTATAGGTACTACCTCCTTTGGGGTGTAAATCCTCTTACTCCCCAAGGAAAGTACTCTAGATAGGGTTTAGGCTAAGAGGGTGTATGCCCTTATACTTCTCTTAGAAAACCCTTGTTAAACCAATAAAATGTAAGCATAAAATGATGGAGACTAAGGTGGACGTGTATTCCCTTATACTTCCCACCTAGCTCTAGAAAATAACCTTGACTTGAATACAAATGATAATACAATGAAAAAATGCCTTACCAATTCAAGGATAATGCTAAGATAAACCACCACAATAGCAAAGAAGAGCCTTCCAAGGCTAGCGCATAACTTCCATCAACCAATAACCAAAGAGATATCCATACACAAGAGAACAAGAGAGAAACCGTCCAAAGATAGAAAAAAAATTAGTCCAATACTTCTCACAATGGGAGAGTTATGATTTCAAAATGAGATCTTATGATATCTATTTATACAAAATGTCACTCACATAGTTTTCCACATAATTTTAGGGCAAACCAAAAGATTAGGGTTCAACTGTTATAGCAAGATTT
>JZKD02S2007140.1:20236-43335 GCA_000966675.3 Picea glauca | reverse complement strand
TGCTAGGGTTAGTAGAGAATTAGGGGTTAGAGGGTTAGTTTTTTGTAGCCTTATGGTTGTAGGTTAGTTTTGTAACAACAACAAAAAATTGTGGTTGAAAGGGGTTGCCTCAATGAGTTAATAGAGACAAATTCTCAAGGAACAATTTCCCAAAGAGACAACTTTAAAAATTGAAAATTTCACATTTACCAAGGCAACAATTTATTTCTCCAATGCAACAAATAATGACTAGTGCCTTTAAAGATTGGGTTAATGGAGTCAAGCAAAAAAAGAGCTATAGGTACTACCTCCTTTGGGGTGTAAATCCTCTTACTCCCCAAGGAAAGTACTCTAGATAGGGTTTAGGCTAAGAGGGTGTATGCCCTTATACTTCTCTTAGAAAACCCTTGTTAAACCAATAAAATGTAAGCATAAAATGATGGAGACTAAGGTGGACGTGTATTCCCTTATACTTCCCACCTAGCTCTAGAAAATAACCTTGACTTGAATACAAATGATAATACAATGAAAAAATGCCTTACCAATTCAAGGATAATGCTAAGATAAACCACCACAATAGCAAAGAAGAGCCTTCCAAGGCTAGCGCATAACTTCCATCAACCAATAACCAAAGAGATATCCATACACAAGAGAACAAGAGAGAAACCGTCCAAAGATAGAAAAAAAATTAGTCCAATACTTCTCACAATGGGAGAGTTATGATTTCAAAATGAGATCTTATGATATCTATTTATACAAAATGTCACTCACATAGTTTTCCACATAATTTTAGGGCAAACCAAAAGATTAGGGTTCAACTGTTATAGCAAGATTTGCCTCACCATTGCTATCTTGCACAGAGGACCTTTTTCCATTTCCCTATGCAGACTTTTCATCCCTTTTTTGATGAATCCAAAGATAAAAATATACATTTTTCCACATATACGCTCCTTAACTATTATGCAACATGTGTATACTCTTGTTGCTCCATTACAGCTCGTGTATATTAGGATTTGTGCCAAAAAATATAAAATGAGGTCGAGTTTCCATGTCACGACAAAAGATCTCTGATCCTTGGCCTTCCATATACTGGAAACGTTCCAAATCGGCCCTTCAGTTGCATTCTGGAGGCTATAAGAGCACAATTTCAAACTATGGAAAAGAAGGAGAAAACATTCAACTTTGAGAGCAAAGTTGCTTTGGAGAAATTACTTCATATTGAGTCTGCATCCCTTTGTCCCTCAAGTCTGAACACAGTGTTCATCCCCCAAGATATTCCCTTATTATTGAGTGGACCTCTTTGCCTCTTTCTCATGAGCTTGCCTTTGGTGGAGGATTGAAGTGGTGGGGACCCAGTTGGAAGGAAATTGGTTTCTTGGTTTCGAACCGTGCCAACACAAAAGTCTGTAACGTTGACACTTCTGTTGATCAATTATTAATAGAAATACTCCTTTCCCATCCTATTGGTATCTTGCAAATATATGATTATTATCCATGGGCGTGTTTGTAATGTTTATTAATGGATTATGCTATCTGATGTGCTGACCCCTTTTATATCATCAATATATACTTGCTTTGCTTGTTTGTTGAGAACTTCTCGCAGGTATGAAGCTTTGGGTCAAAGTGTTCAACAGTGGAACATCATCAAATGTTGGATTGAGGTAGGCCTCTTTCTTATATTGCACATTAGTTTATATAGCATATGTTGGAATTGAGTTGATTTATGCAATCATACCTATTTGTTGTGGTTTACCCTTGGCCATAGAGAGTTTTTCCCTTGTAACAAAAATGGTGACTCCATTGGGGAGAGATCTTCCTTCTAAGGGTTGAAGTACTTTTTCTTCTTACATTGCTCTTTTTCCTCTGTGTTTCCTATCGTATCACTGCTTGACAGATCCTGTTCACTTTGAGTCTGAGTTTTCAACCTTTTACCCTTGCCCGGCCTTGTTTTAAAGCATATACGCCCATTTTTCCCTGATAATCGCGTATACACGCTTGATGTCTCACTACAAGAGGCATATATATGCTCTGTTCTCCTGAATAGTTGCGTATACCACTTCCCCTTGCTTGTTTGCTTGGTTGAGTGACTGTTGGGTAGGATTTAAAGATTGTTGAGCCTTCTTAGGTCTCTGTAGTTCCTGTTGAGATTATCTGGGATGACAGGAAGCTTGTTTGGAGTTTCTTTTTTGGGTGTAGTCTTTCTCTTTGTTTTATATTTTTAAATCGTCCTTGGTTTCTGGGATGTTTGCTTGGCTACCTAGTATTCTGCTTGAGTTATTTCTTTTATACACTATAGAATTCAACGGTCAAGTTGCTTATCATTCCATGCATTTTCTTTTTAGAATATTGAAAATGCAAAAAAAAATAGGCATTTTGCATTGGTTGGCATTTTTGTCTTTAAATTTTTTCATTAGATTAGCACATGTAGCGAAATACTGTATTTTACTTCTGGATTGCAGAGTTGAAATTGAAGACTGCACTGTTTTTATTAGCATATCATTCATTAAAAAATTAAAGATAGACTTTGCATTATATCCATATTTATTTTCTGCCAGAGTCATAACACCATGAGTTTCACTTCCATACCTTTTTGAGTAACCACAACCAATAATATTTACACTTTAAACTAAAATTGATTAGTCATGATTTTATTTTTAGGGTGGACAAACTAGCTTAGGATTTAGCACCTTGGAATAAGATTTTGTGAGTAAACTTCTCCAAGGCAATTAAATCAACATATGTGTCTGAGATAGGGAGTTGAGAAGTCCATTGCATAATTGGTAATATCAGGAGGCTCCGTTCACACTGGAGTTAATCACGAGGTCGCGTGAAGTTAGTTGAAGGGATAACCCTTGGATACTCACCTAGCGTCAGAGATATTTCTGTGGATTTATTCATATTTGGGGATCTTTCTAGTACCCATACCTCTATGAGAGGCGAGCTAGTCATGTTGGAGATTGGTCGACAACCTCTACGAGTCATGTTGAAGACCTGCAACCAGCCGCTGCAAGTCATGTTGGGGGCACAAATCCAGTCACTGCGTGTCATACTGGCGTTATATCAACAACCTCTGCTAGTCATGTTGGAGATTGATCGACAACCTCTGTGAGTCATGTTGAAGACCTGCAACCAGCCGCTACAAGTCATGCTAGGGGAACATGTCTGGTCACTTCTAGTCACACTACACATCCATCACCAACCTCTGCTAGTCATGTTGGGGATACATCACCAACCTCTGCTAGTCATGTTGGGGATTCATCACCAACCTCTGTTAGTCATGTTGGGGATTTATCACCAACTTATGCTAGTCATGTTGGAGATTTTCTACTAGCCTATACAAGTCATGCTGGGAGAATGCCACCAACCACTGCAAGTCATGTTGGGGGCATTCATATGATTGAGAAGCCTAGATGTCTCAGACGTAAGCCTAGATTCCTTTGCAAGATTTGCGAAGGAAGTCACCTTACTCATTTGTGTCCTATTACTGTTGGGAAACTAGAAGCGTGGGGGTCACATAAGGGCCCTTTGGGTTCTGAGGCATCTATGGTTTCACAACACTTCATTCCTTATTTGGTTGATACAAAAATCATGCCAATGCAATCTTCGGCTGACACCTCTTTTCCTTTAAGGGTTGATGCATCCTTTGACCTTGTTGTCTCACATCCCATTCAACCTGTGGTCGTGTCGATGCAATATTTGACCGAAACCTCTCATATGTTCGGGGGTGATGTGTCTCTTGACCTTGTTGTCTCACATCTTGTTCAACCAATGGTCGTGTCGATGCAATCTTCGACCGACAACACTCCTGGTTTTTGGGGTGATATGCCTCTTGACCTTATTGTCTCACATCATATTCAACCAATGGTTGAGGAAGTGGTTGTATCGATGCAATATTCGATCGACCCCACTCTTCTCTTGTAGATTTATAAGTCTAAGGAAGCAATCACACCAATGCAATTTTTGGTCAATCCCGCTCTTCTAGTTTTGGTTCTATACCTTCTATGCCATGTCCTTAGTAGTTCTATTAATTCACCTTCTGAACAAGAGAGAGTTTTACTCTTCCTGAGTTATCTCCCTCCAAGTCTTGATGAGGTTCCCTTTGATTGGGATGGTCTTGTGGGGTATCCAATGCCTTCACATATGTCTTTTCTAGGAAGAGACATTATCCTATATATCACGGAGATGATGACCTCTGTTATCACTTTGTCCTCCTCGACTTGGATATCTTTGGGTCTTCCCAAGTATGTGTTGGTTCTTCATAATATACTGACATTCCACAAGAGGTCCGCACGGTAGCCTTGGCCTCCCCCATGGCTTACCACCTAGAATCTTCCTAATGAGTCTCAGTTAAGCTCTTTTCTGACTCGTCCAAAAACTAAAAAGATCGCCGAGTGATTTGTCCCTTTCACACAATTAAAATTGGATTTGAAAGATCATGAGTCCTAGTTAATCTCTTTTCCGACTTGCTATAAAAAATAGAAAAGATTGCCGAGTGAACTTGTATTTTTCACACTCGTAAATTGGATTTGAAAATATGTCTATTTGGCACAATTTTACCCCTTTTTCACACCAAGTAGACTAAAAGACATTGAAAAGGACATTTTTTGGCATTAAGTTGTGATTGCATCTCATGCCCTCGCTTGTTGTATTGAGCCTTTAGCCGGTTCTCGCTTTGTGTTATAAACCGTTGCCTAAGCAGTTTTCATCCTCAACCAAGCAGAGCCTTGTTTTTATCCTTCGCAATTTGACACCCTATACCCTGGAAGGAACATCACCCTGAGTGTCCATCTCCCACATGCATTTCCTTGCATTGAGCATAGGTACGTTCCACTGCTGGAACTAGTTTCTCTTACTTGCGACACTCGTTCCCTCCTTTGTATCATAGCATTCATTTGTTATGAAAAAACAAAAAAATACGGGTGGGAAGGGAATACTATATTGTAATTGGCAGTAGTCGTGTCTCATTTGAACATATCACAAAGTTATTGAGTCTGTGTGTCATCATAATTTTGGGTTTAACATGGCCTTAGGAAGTTGATCTCACTATAGATTTTTCTCTACCGACTGGTTACTCTTCCAGTCCCTATAGAGAACGTTATTGATGCCTCCTACATCCAATTGTCACATCATTGAGTCCATGTTGCCAGATTTCACCATATGTCTCATGCTCTTGTTAAAAGGATGTCTATCAACCTGTGTCGGCCACTCCTCAAAAATCTCAACTTTTCATGTCGGCCATACCCTCAGTTTGTCTCATAATCACATGATACTTTGGTCTTATCATGCACCCTAGCCCTACTTTCATCATTGGTAGGTCACTTTGAACCCAACAATCAACATTTCATCATTGGTCATTGACTGGGTGGTTTCCCTTGTGTTTGACAACAAGACATCTATTCACAGTTTGGGATTCGTGCAGTGTCTTGGATGCCATTAGCCTTATTGGTGATTTCCTCACCTTTGTTAGCAGTTTTTCATCACTGGTTGCTATTCAGAGGGTCCTTTTCGTGTACCGCTTACATTTGGCACACACGAAAGACACACAGGGTCGTTGGTTTGTGAACATGTTCTTCGTTCGATATCCACCAAATCATGAAGCTATTTCTTTGTTCCTCATGCCGACTGATGAGAGATGCCTCAATGCTCTCCTTTCAGTGTGTCTCCTTCCATCGATTTCAGCTCATTTATTCTGGATATGGGACCTAGAGTTTTATGAGTACCTTGAGACTTGAATTCATTAGTGGCAGGATCTCTTGCCATTGACAGATGAGAATACATCAATGTCTCATGATCAATGGATCTCTCAAGTGTTCGACACCAACTCCTTTATTCAAATTTCTAGGGATGTACTCAGTGACTTGATACCTACTTTCATTATCGGTAGGTTGTCTCGCATTTGTTAACGATATACTTCAATGACCGATAATCAAACGATGTGTCATCATGTTCGACCTGAACTCATTTATTCACATGATGTAGACTTGCACCATTGGCAGATAGTGTAGAAGACTTTAAGACATCACTATGTGTCCACAACTTTTCTGATTTGTTGCTTCCATTTCATTGGACCAGTACCTTTTTTACTGTAGTGATCATGGGAGATAAGATTGTACTACATGGTATACAAATATCTTCAGATTGATTTTTGAGATAGGTTTCACTGGGCCTTGTTCGTGACTATGACAACTTTTGGCATATAACTGCATTTGTATTTTCCTATTCATGGCCATGAACACTTGTTTGGTGTATTTTTCACATGGATCTGCATTGTATTCTTGGCAGCCATGTATGCAAAGTTAGTACATAATGTAATGAGTAATTGAGTTCGTCCAACTGGTTCTCTACCACTCCACTTCTAGGTTATTTATAATGTATTTCGGTCATCGCAGATACTCCTCTGAACTCACACATTAGGGGGCATCTGTTATAATAAGATTTGCCTCACCATTTCTATCTTGCACAAAGGACCTTTTTCCATTTCCCTATGCAGACTTTTCATCCCTTTTTTGATGAATCCAGAGCTAACAATATACACTTTCCCACATATACGCTCCCTAACTTCTATGCAAGATGCGTATACACTTGCTGCTCCATTACATCTCGCGTATATCAGGATTTTTGCCAGAAAATATAAAATGAGGTCGAGTTTCCATGTCACGACAAAAGATCTCTGATCCTTGGCCTTCCATATACTAGAAACGTTCTGAATCGGCCCTTCAATTTCATTCTGGAGGCTATAAGAGAACAATTTCAAACTATGGAAAAGAAGGAGAAAGCATTCAACTTTGAGAGAAAAGTTACTCTGGAGAAATTACTTCATATTGAGTCTACATCCCTTTGTCCCTAAAGTCTGAACACAGTGTTTAGCCCCCAAGCTCTTCCTTTATTATTGAGAGGACCTCTTTTCCTCTTTCTCATGAGCTTGCCTTTGGTGGAGGATTGAAGTGGTTGGGACCTAGTTGGAAGGAACTTGGTTTCTTGGTTTCGAACCGTGCTGACACGAAAGTATGTAACGTTGACACTTTTGTTGATCAATTATTAATAGAAATACTCCTTTCCCGTCCTATTGGTATCTTGCAAATATATGATTATTATCCATGGGCGTGTTTGTAATGTTTATTAATGTATTATGATATCTGATGTGCTAACCCCTTTTATTTCATCAATATATATTGCTTTGCTTGTTTGTTGAGAACTTCTCGCAAGTATGAAGCTTTGGGTCAAAGTGATCAATGGTGGAACATCATCAAACGTTGGATCGAGGTAGGCCTCTTTCTTATATTGCACATTAGTTTATATAGCATATGTTGGAATTGAGTTGATTTTTGCAGTCATACCTGTCTTTTGTGGTTTACCCTTGGCCATAGAGAGTTTTTCCCTTGTAACATCAACAACCCTAATATTTCCCCTTTACAAATTAATATTAAACAAGTCATTCAAATTTTTACTTTTTTCACAAATGAAAACCCTAACAGTGACATGACCCCTTTAGGAGGGATGTTTTGGCACTTTTAAGTCAAACTTTGAGTTGTAGATGATAGGGTTGGTACTCCAAATGCCATGTGTCTCTAATCCAACCTTCTAGTCAATGATGCAAGGGTTTCTTCCTTCAAAACATGCCATGTGTACTCATCACAACCTCAAGCTCCTCAAGAATGACATCAAGCCTCCAAAAGATGATGTTTTTCCTCTCCTAGGAAAAATGTTTTGCATGTGAGGGCTAGGTCATGGCTCTCAAGTCATCTTCTAGGCCTCCAAAGGTACATCCTCTCATATGGCATGCATTCCATTGGCATCCAACCTGTGGGATTCAAGCCCCATGGAATCCCATGTTAGGCAACAGAGGGGGGGGGGGTGAATCAGTTGTTACTGTGCTTAAACATTTATACCCATTTTAAACTCATTACAGAACACTTAATGATGATCACAATAATTTAGGGAAGTAAGCAATAGAGTATTCAACATCAATCAAACACATGAAGTGTACAGAGACAGATATTCTTGAGGAAACCCATAAAGGGAGAAAACCTCTTCTTCTTAATATGATAAGTAGTCTTTATATTTTGTACATTATCTTTCTTATGAGAAACCACTCTTTGTGAGGCTACCACCTCTGTTTTACAAGCTGCAACTTGCTGAGAGCACCAACTCTCTGCTTTCTCTAGAACCCACTAGAAGGAAGCAACAACTCCTTGAGTTTTCCAACACCAACTGGATGGAAGCACCAACTTCCAGTCACACAGGAACCTAATTGTTTAATAGAGAACAATCATTCTCCCTTGCACCACCCTTCCACCCTGGTTTCTCTGGCTCCCACTAGATGGAAGCTACAACTCCTTGTGTTCAAGAACCCACTTGAAACCCTGAGGACAATAGTCCTCCCTAGAACCTCCCTACCACCCTTAGATATAAATCTTTGTTACTGAAATTCATTACAGTGGTATAGTATTAATCAATGGCTTACTAGTCTCATCATTTTTCTGCTACACGGTTTTGCTCTGCCTGCATCAGTGTCTTCCTTCTGGCATATTATTACGCTTTCTGTTCTTATGCTCTGTCTCTGCTTGCGCACCTCAGATTTTTAATCCTATCTCAGATCATGCTTCACTGTTCTATCTCTTTCTGTTCATGATGTATTCTCTATTACATACAATTCAACTTGTTTTTCACATAAACAACAACCTCTCTCTGTCACGACATTATCCTTTTATTCAAGCTCTCATCCATCGTTACACTCCCATCTCCAACGCTCAAGTTGGCCATCTTAGAACACTCATTTCAGGAATCTCATAACACTCATTTCGGGAAAATCAGAATGCTCAAGAGCCATGATTCCAATGCTCAGGAACGAATGATTCAACCGCTTAGGAACGATGATTCAGTTAGTGTAACTGAATCCTAACTGATCAAGAAATCACAAGATAAAATAGTAACCCTTTGATCAGATTCGATTTGATCAATGCCATCAGATTCTATCTTATTTAAATCTCTTGTCTCACATGACCAATAGCAGTGACCAGACGCTAGGCTTAATGAGCGCTTGAGTTCTTATCAATTCAATGGTCATGATTCAATCTTCTGAAATGCATGACTATCGTAACTTCGACATTTATCCCTTCAAAAATTTTGGGTTTGAAACCTTTCAAAACTTCCAAATCAGATTTCTCGAAGAGATCAGATGGTTTACGTTTATTTTGCAAAAATGGATCAATCGTCAGAATTGATTCTTACAAGGCTTAATCTGACGGCTAGGACTTAATCAACCGTTGAGATGGATGGCCACCTTTTACTCCAGGTATTTGGCTATTATATTTATGTTATCCTTCCATTGTATCTTGATCAATGGTTGAGAGTGCACTCGACATCAGATCGACGGTCGAGATCTCCTTCGGGTCTCCAGACTTTGGAGATTTCAACTTGCACTATCCTTCCACTAGAGTATATCGACGGATGAGAATACACTTGAAGTGATCTTTCATATCAGACGACTCTTGTCCTTTTCGACGTGGTTTGCTAACGTGGTCTCTCACATATGTCCTTCGCTGACGTGGTCTGCCATATATGTCCTTTGCTGATGTGGTCCGCCACATGTCCTTTGCCGACGTGGTCTGCCACATGTTTTCACGGATGAGGTTTACTGACGTAATCTGCTAACATAGATCTCCCTGATCTAACGGTCATCATATGTTCTCCATATCTGATGGTTGTTATTCATTTTGGATTTCTAGCTCTCTGGGCTTTGGGTTTTTCAAATCTCAAATTTTCCGAAGCATAATCTCCTCGCCTCTTTATATCCAAAGTGAATGATTTCCATTGATCGCGTTCTTAGATCGATGGCTTGATCTATCTACGGTGCATATTTTCTAGCTTATCTTGTCCTTCCACTTGAATTGATCCAATGACTGATGTGTATTTGAATAAGTGAGATGTTAGATCTTTTACCTTTCTTATCCTATCCTTCCACTCGAAATGATCCGACGGCTAACATGAATTTGGGTTTGATCCGATGGCTGACGGGTATTTGGATAATCAAACTCTCAACCCTTTTAGCTTATCTTTCCCTTCAACTAAAATGTGATCCATCGGTCGTGAAGACACTCGAAGGAGATCAACAATCAAGGATGATTGTGGAACCATAAGTTGTGAGTGATTTAACTCGTCACAAAAACTCTGCAATTTTAAGTTCTGCATCATTGGTGAGTCAACCACAATCGTCGATCTTCAAGGCTATAAGATATGATGATCCTGAGTAATTGCGGGATTGGAAATAGCATGATCTTTAATTCTCCTTTCATTCTCTGCAATCTATCTCTGTCGTTGATCTGGCAATTGTGCATCTGGCGGTCACAACTCAATCTGACTTAATATAATCACTTGTTGGATCAACCACAGTCGTTGACATCCAAGTCTACAATATCTGATGATCTAGACCAATTACGTGATTGGAAATAGTGAGTCATTCAATTTCCCTTCCGATCTCTGCAATCTATCCCTGTCATTGATCTGGAAACTGTGCATCCGATGGTCACAACTTGATATGAATTAAACTGATCATTTGTTGGATCAACCACAGTCGTCGATATTCGATTCTATGAGATCTGATGATCTAGACCGATTGCAGGATTAGAACTAGCGAGTCGTTTAATTATCCTTTCTCTCCCTGCAATTCATCCCTGTCATTGATTTGGCTTGCAGATCCGACGTTCAGGATCCTCCAACGATCCTTAAGCCCATGGTCACTCATATGATCGACATTCGTAAAATGAGACGATCAACACGGTCGATTTCTTGATCGGACGACTGTTGAGGCTTCTCACCCCGAGCTTACACTTTTCCTTCTGAGCTTTGATCTCTATGTACTATTTGCTCCTCCTCTGAGCTTATGATTTTCCTATTTTCCATCATTACTACTGTTCTTGCCATCAATGACAAGCACACTCTTGCTCTAAAATATGCCAACAATCTCCCCCTTTGGCATTGATGGCAACCCTGAAAGGTTGCACTATTCTACTTAGACCTTCAACTGTAGCATCCAAACCAGACCTTTTCTCCCCCTTTGACATCAATGTCAAAGAAAACATGATCCCCCTTAGCTGTTGTAGTACTTTTTAGAGGTATCATATATTCAACCAACACATACTCCCCCTTACAGGATGGACTCTCTTAGGTGAGAGAAGGGATGACACCCAACTTTTGACGGAGATATTCAAATGGTATCTTGGCTAGGGGTTTAGTAAATATGTCTGTAATTTGTTTTATGGTCGGAATGTAATGAACCTGAAAAATCTAATTGGTGAATTGCTCTCTCAGAAAATGGTATTTTATGGGGATGTGCTTGGTATTGGAGTGGAATACAGGATTCTTTGACACGCTAATTGCACTAGTATTATCACAATGAATTGGGATCGGTTCAGTATACTTTACCTCTAAGTCTGCAAGTGTTTGAATCATCCACAATACTTGGGTAAAACAAGTGGCAGCTGCTATGCATTCAGCTTCAGTAGTCGATAAGGAAATGGAACCTTGCTTCTTTCTCAACCATGATGCAAGAGAATCTCCTAAGAAGAATGTGCCTCCACTCGTTATTTTCCTTTCATCCATGCAGTTATCCCAATTAGTATCTGAATAGACTGATAATTGAAAATTCTAATTCCTAGGATACCATAGGCCATAGTTCATTGTTTCTTTCAAATATCTAAATATTATTTTGATAGCTAGAAAATGACTCTGTTTAGGTGCAGACTGATACCTTCCTACCATTCCAACAACATGCATTATGTCTGGACGAGATGTTGTGATATACAACAGGCTTCTTATCATAGAACTATATGAAATTTTATCAACATCAGGTGATTTGTCATCCTTTCTTAACTTACATCCAATGGCCATAGGTGTGCTCATAAGTTTAGAATCTTCCATTTGAAACCTTTTCAATATTTCTTTTAGATATTTTTCCTGAGAAAGAAATATTCCTTCAGACCTCTGAGTAATTTCTAGACCAAGAAAAAATGACAGTCCCCTATCATAGACATTTCAAATTTAGACTTCATGGAAAAAGAAAATCATTGTACCAATGAAGCATTATTACTTCCGAAGATGATGTCATCTACATAGACCAACACAATGAGAAAATCATTACCCTCTATTTTGATATATAGATTGTTGTTAATTGTTCCTCTCTTGAACCCTTTGTCTTGAAGATACTTATCCAGTCTGTGATACTAGGCACGAGAATCTTATTTCAACCCATATAAGGCTTTCTTTAGCTTGCAAACAATGTCAGGATTATCTGTCAGTAAAAATCCTTCAAGTTGTTCCATAAATACTTCTTCTTCTAGATCTCCATTAAGAAATGTTGACTTAACATACATCTAATATACTTTAAAGTTCATATGACATGCATAGGCAAGAAACATTATGATGGCTTCCAATCTTGCCACTGGTGCAAAGGTTTCATCAAAATCGTGTCCCTCAATCTATGCATAGCCCTTACAGACCAATCTTGCTTTGTTCCTGACAACTTGTCCCTTGTCATTCAATTTATTCTTAAAGATCCATTTGGAACCTATGAAATTTTTACCTTCAGGTCTAGGAACCATCTCCCAAGTATTTTTTTTCTCAATCTGGTCAAGTTCATCATCCATAACCCAATGGTCATCTTCGTTGGTTGCGTTAAAGTCTTTAGGTTCAAGCAAAGATAGAAGGGCAATCTGAGATTGTTTTGAGACATTATTCAACTGCTTTCTTGTTCGAACTCCTTGGTTTAGATGACCAACTATCTGATGTTCAGGATGATTCTTCCTAATAACTCTGGAGGGTGTCTTTGTCTTGATCTCTTGGTTTGAGTCCTACAGAGTATTTGTATCTAACTGAGAGTCTTCTCCTTCTGATTCTTGGACATGTTCATCTTCAACTTCAGTTGTGTCCTCTGTAGCAGACTCAAAATTGCTCACCTCTCTTACTGGGACTCCTTCATCAACCTTTAAATCAATGCAATCAACTAATTTATGTAATATTTTATTAAAGCATCTATATCCTTTACTATTGGTAGCATATCCTAAGAATATGCCTTCATCAACCATGTCATCATACTTGCCAAGATTTTCATTATTATTCTTTATGTAGCACTTAGTCCCAGAGACTTTGAAGTGTTTGATTGAAGAAGGTATTCCATACCATAGTTCATAAGGTGTCTTGTCACTGTGTGGTCTGAGGTGGGCTTTGTTAAGAATATGGACTGTTGTGTGTATTGCTTCTACCCAATAGGTTTGACCAATGTTCTTCTCATTCATCATTGACCTGGCCATTTGTTGAACTGTTCCGTTTTGCCTCTCAACTACTCCATTTTGTTGTGGAGTTCCTGGGATTGTGTATTCTCTCTTGATCCCATGTTTATCACATAATTCCTTGAAATCACTTGACATAAATTCTCCTCCTCTGTCTGATCTTACTTCCTTTAGCCTGTTGCCTGTTTGATTCTCAGTTAAAGCCTTAAATATTTTAAATTTCTCAAATGATTCAGCTTTTTCTTTGGGAAAATCATCCCAAGTGAGTTTGGAGTAATCATCAATGATCAACATGAATTAGTTTTCCTTCCCCGTGCCTTCCTATCTTGATGGTCCACATAATTCCATATGAACTAATTGGATCGGTTTCTCTATTGAAGTAGTGCTCTTGGATTTAAACTGAGTCCTGGTTAGCTTTGCTACTTGGCAGGGTTTACACATAGAATCTTGTGGCTTTGATATTCTTGGGAGATATTTTACTACCTCAAGATTTTTGAGCTTGATTAAGTGGTCAAATTTTATATGTCCAAGTCTCCTATGCCATAACCATCTTTCATCATGTTTTCTTAGATGACACTCTTCTCTATGTTCATTCAACACATATACATTATTATCTGTCCTTATGCCTTTAGCCACCACTTGTCCTGAGTTTACAGAATTTATCTTACAATCTTTGGAAGTGAACACCACTTCACATCCTCTGTCACACATTTTAATTACACTGAAAAAGTTATGTTTCAGCCCATCTACAAGCAGAACATTCTGGGATTTTCATTTACCATTACTCAAACTCACCATCCCTTTACCTTTGATTTTACCTGGTTCATCATTTCCAAAGGCCACATTGCATTTTTTACTTTTACTTATAGACATAAACTTATCCTTGTCTCCAGTCATGTGCTTGGAACATCCACTGTCTATATATCAGAGGTCTTTTTGTTTTTGAGCTGAAAGTACTAACCCACATTTTTCACTATCTTTCTTTTTCCATGTGCTAACATTTCTAGCTAAGGGTTTTATCCTTGGATCTTCTTTGTCATCCTTCAGATGATAGTTTGCATCTTTGTGGCTGAAGTTATCACAGTTATAGCATTCGAGCTCATTGTTCAATAGGTCAAAGTGATTGGTACAACTTTGTATACTCATTGGTTGTTTGGTTCTATGTTGCAAAGATTGTTTATTTCTTGATCTCCTCAGTTGCATGTCTCTAAACTTAATTTGACAATTTGCAATCTTATGACCAAAATTAGAGAAGTAAAAACAATAACCATGGAATAAATTTTGGTGCCTGAAGGATGGCCTTCTTCTTGGCATTTGTTTCTCCATCTTCTAATATCTTTTTTCTTGATCAGGGATCATATTTTCTTTATTAGCTTCTAGTGGTAGAGTACTCGCATGGTCTGATTGCCTGCTGACTTGGAACTTGATCATATTTACTGGCTCTTTTCTTTCTGGTTGTTTCCTGCTTGAACCACTTACATAACCTAAACCAGTCTTCAGCAAAGGATATCTTTGTTTGCTCAAAATGTTGTTTAGTTCTTTTGAGGCTTTAATTCTTGGAAGATTTTGGAGATACAAGGCTTTAATCTTCTCCATCTCTTTTCTGGTTTATAACTACCTCTTCTTCCAAGGCTTCACATCTTTCCTTCTTCTCTGATAAATGTTGTTTCAAAATGTCCTCTATTTTATTTGCCTCTTCTAATTCCACTTTTAGTAGGGAAAAGTCTTCATCAGGTTTTTTATTGTCTTTCTTGAACTGTATCAACATTTTTTTTTTCTTTCTCTTCTTAAGTCTGAGTCTGTCAATCTCTTACAAAGCACTGATAAACTCTCCTTCCAAGTCAACCATAGCTTCTTCATTATTAACATCACTTCACGTGATTTTATTATCATAATCCTCTTTGGCCATAAGCATAAATTCGTTAACCTTATCTTCACAAGCATAATCACTATCTGTGTCTCTTGAAGAGTCATCATTGTTTACACATAAACTTTTCTTTTTACCAAATATCTTGAATTTTTACTTCTCTTCACCTTCAGTGTTCTGGTCATTTTTCTTGTGTGGACACTTAGATGCAAAGTGAACTATCTTTCCACAGTTAAAAAATTTGAAGGGAAACTTGCCTTGGTACTTTCCTGATCCTTTCTTTAGTTTTTTCACAAATTTTTCTTCAATTTCATCAGGTTCAGAATCCTCATTCTAATCTTCTTTAAATGATGCTTCTCTAGAGGTGGATTATCTTTACCTATCCTCATTTCATATGCAGTCAACATTCCTAGAAGTTGATCAAAAGCAAAAGTTTTTATATCATTAAGTTCTTATATAACAGAGATCTTTGGGTTGAACCTATCTGGCAGAGATCTCAAAATTTTCTAAACTAAAGAGGCTTCCTCAAATTTTTCCCCAAGTGATTGCATTGTATTTACTAGTTCTTCAACCCTCAGAAAGTACTTCCCAACAGTTTCATCCTCTTTAATATTTATCTATTCAAACTGTAGTTTGTAGGTTTGAAGCTTGGCATCCTTTACCTTCTCATTACCTTCATAACTGCTAACGAGTTTGTCCCACATTTCTTTGGCAGATTCTAAGTACATAACTTTTACAAATTCTTCTTCTACAAGCCCACTCAGAATAACATTCATAGCCTTAGCGTTGAAGATGAATTCTATCTTGTCATCCTTAAAAGCTAGTACAACTGACTTTACATAACCAGTCTCTACCACATCCCAAACATTTGCACCTAAAGCCATTATGTAGGTTCTCATCCTAACATTACAGAAGGAAAAGTTTGTTCCATTGAACAGTGGGGGATTATTGGTTGAAGTTCCTTCATGGATAGTCATGTTTAAGCTCTAGGATCTACCCTTAGATAAAAGGAACCCACTTTGATACCAATTGTTAGGCAACTGAGAGGGGGGGCAGGGGGGGGGGGCTGAATCAATTGTTACTGTGCTTAAACAATTTTACCCATTTTCAATTCATTACATAACACTTAATGATGATCAAAGTAATTCAGGGAAGTAAGAAATATAGTATTCAACATCAATCACACACATGAAGTATACAAAGACAGATATTCCTAAGGAAACCCATAAAGGGAGAAAACCTCTTCTTCTTAATATGATAAGAAGTCTTTATATTATGTACATTATCATTCTTATGAGCACCCACTCTTTGTGAGGCTACCACCTCTATTTTACAAGCTGAAACTTGCTAAGAGAACCAACTCTCTAGTTTTTCTAGCACCCACTAGAAGGAATCAACAACTGCCTAAGTGTTCCAACACCAACTGGATGGAAGCACCAACTTCCAGTCACACAGGAACCAACTTGTGTAACAGAGAACAATCGTTCTCCCTTGCACCACCCTGCCACCCCATTTTCTATGGATACCACCAAATGGAAGCTACAACTCCCTGTGTTCAAGAACCCACTTGAAATTTTGAGGACAACAGTCCTCCCTAGCACCTCCCTACTACCCTTGGATATAAATCTTTGTTACTGAAATTCATTACAGTGATATAGTATTAATCAATGGCTTACTAGTCTCATCACTGTTCTTCTACACTGCTCTACTCTACCTGCATCAGTGTCTTCCTTATATCATATTCTTTCGCTTTCCGTTCTTCTGCTCTATCTTTACTTGTGCACATCAAATTTTTCTTCCTCTCTCAGATCATACTTCATTGTTCTATCTCTTTTTGTTCATGTTGTATTCTCCATTACATACAGTTCAACTTGTTTTTCATAGAAACAACAACCTCTCTCTGTCATGACATTATCCTTTTATTCATGCTCTCATCTACCGTTACACTCTCATCTCCAATGCTCAAGTTGGCCATCTCAGAACACTCATTTTGGGAATCTCAGAACACTCATTTCGGGAAAATAAGAATGCTCAAGAGCCATGATTCCAACACTCAGGAATGGATGATTCAACTACTCACCTGTTTATATCCGAAGTGAATGATGTTTGTCGATCATGTTCTTATATTGATGGCTCGATCTATCTATGGTGCAACTTTTCTAGATTATCATGTCCTTCCACTTGAATTGATTTGACGACTGACGGGTATTCGCATAAGTGAGATCTCAGATATTTTACCTTGCTTATCATATCCTTCCACTCGAAATGATTTAATGACTGACATGAATTCAGGTTTGATCCGATGGCTGGTGGGTATTCAAATAATCAAACTCTCATCCCTTTTATCTTATCATGTCCTTCCACTAAAATGTGATCCAACAGTCGTGAAGACACTCGAAGCAAATCAACGATCAAGGATGATTGTGGAACCATAACTTGAAAGTGATTTAACTCATCACCAAAACTCTGCAATTTGAATTTGTGCATCGCTGGTGAGTCAACCACAATCATCGATCTTTGAGGCTATAATATCTGATGATCCTGAGTAATTGCGGGATTGGAAATATCACGATCTTTAATTCTCCTTTCGTTCTTTGCAATCTATCCTTGTTTTTGATCTGGTGATTGCACATCCAACGGTCACAACTCAATCCAACTTAATCTGAGCGCTTGTTGGATCAACCATAGTCGTCAATATCTGAGTCTACAATATCTGATGATCTAGACCAATTGCGGTATTGGAACTAGCAAGTCATTTAATTCTCCTTCTGATCTCTGCAATCTATCCCTGCCGTTGATCTGGAGATTGCGCATCCGACGGTCATGACTTGATATGAATTAAACTGATCATTTGTTGAATCAATCATAGTCGTCGATATTCGAGTCTATGAGATCTGACAATCTAGACCGATTGTGGGATTAGAACTAGCGAGTCATTTAATTCTCCTTTTGCTCCTCGCAATTCATCCCTACCGTTGATCTGGCTTGCATATCTGACGGTCATGATCCTCCAACGATCCTTAAGCCCATGGTCACTCATATGAAAGACGTTCATAAAATGAGATGATCAACACAATCGATTTCTTGATCAGACGGCTGCTGAGGCTTCTCACCCTGAGCTTGTGCTTTTCCTTCCGAGCTTTGATCTCTACATACTATTCACTCCTCCTCTGTTCTTATGATTTTCCTATTTTCCATCGTTTTTTTTGTTCTTTCCATCAATGACAAGGACACTCTTCCTGTAAAATATGCCAACATCCCAAGCTAGGATTGTTCCTCCAAAACTATCCACCAACTAGGTCTTGCAAAGACAAATAAGCATGTCGTCCAAGGATATCAAGTCAAAATATCATGATTAGTAAATAAAATCAATAAATGAGACACCTAAGCAAGTGCATCAAATATTACCCTTTCAAACAAGTAAGTGCTCAAAGACATTATGCGAGTTATTGATCTTGGATATGGGAGTGTTGATGAGGTGTCCTATTGGGTAGATCTTGCCCTGGTTCAAGGAGTGCTTCCCAAGTTATCCCTCTCTAGGCCATGTAAAGTGGATGAAGTGGTTAAGGATCAAGACTCTATGGGCATGGGGTTCATGGCATACAAGGGGTTGTAGTGTCTCATTCATGGGTGCCTTTGTAGAGGGTGTGTGGCACCTTCGATTGCAATGCAATTTTTCCAAGCCCATCGTTTTTCCATTCTTTGTTTTTTTTCATGTTTTAAGGATGAGTTGAAGGCCATTGTTCTAGCATGGTGTCCAAAAAATGACAATGTCACTTACAAATACCTTGTGGAAATGAGAAGTTTGGATCGTGATGAGACCCCCTTTATCTAAATTGTGCAACTTAGAGCCACTATATTGGCCTGGTGGCCAGATGATGGTAATTTGATACTTCTAAGTTCCCATGATCATGATAGGTTGACTCGTGATGAGGCCTCCTATCCTCCAACTAACCCCCTAAGAATTATATCATTTTTCTTCTGGGTCCCCCTTTTCTTATAGAGAAGCATTTAATTTCTTTCTTGGGGGATCCCTAAGCGAAGCATATGGAAGGTTTTTACATAGGATTTTATTTTTTTGACCAACAACAATCCCTTGGGTCTTCAGCCCTTTATTCCCATATAATGAGGGACAACCCCTTCTTGGTTCAATACACCCTAAAATCCCAAGTGGTAAGTATGGTTGGGAATGGTACGATGGCTCTTCAAGGTAGTTCCTACTAGGAACCCTTTCCCGAGGAAGACCACTTACTAGGGAACAATGTCAACCACCAAGGTGAGACAGGGAAAAAGGCATAATGTCTAAGAATATGTCATGAATTCTAAAGAAATCTAAGGTAAAACACACTCAAATGCCTCAAATATTGAAATGACACTCACCATAATACCTGACTTGTACCTCATGGATCAAGGCCTAGTGCCTCTCAAAATCCAGTTGGTTTGGAAAATTACATCTAAAAATATTGACTTTTGTGGTGGTGATAAGGGTCTCCATATGCATAAGTGGATATTGTTGGTCATGTAGTCTCTCGGCACTCCATATCTGCAACCTGAGGGAATTGAGACACAATATCCTTAGCTATCCCATAAAATGGGGATAATACCCCCAAAATGCATGAATGGATGACAAGTGGAACAGTGATGTAAGCATAATACAGTGAAGTCAACATGTCATCTCAACAAAGGAACGAGGATTGACCATCGAAAATCACACTCATTGTTAACATGTATCGTACACCTGTTCTATTGATTCAGAGTTTCGCATCAATTAAATAATTCAAAGACCACTGTATCTACTTCACTCTGTTTCATACCTAAATTTATGAAAGAAACTTATAACCCTCTATGCACCTAGAAGAACACTCCCACAACAAATCTTGGCATATCAAATTTTAACTCCAAATCACATTAAAGCTTTGGTAATTGGTTAATCCCAAATATATATATATTTTTTCAAATAATTCCCTCTTTTTAGTGCAATTTAAATGATTATGACTTCTTGTGTAATTGTGGTATTTGCATTTGGCATGTCTAATAAAGTTAAGAGAAGGCGACCCAAGATAGAGGATAAGACAAAGAATATGATGAGGAGAAAACCCCCAATTCATCTTTCTTCTAATATACCTATTACAATAGAGGGTTAAAGGGACGCAGTAAAGGATCAACACATCGATTGAAATTCATAAATTGCTAGAAGAATATTTTCCATTTTTCCATTTATGTGAAATTTCAATTATTTTCCAATAGATAGATTGGGTATGGGGAANTGCTAGGGTTAGTAGAGAATTAGGGGTTAGAGGGTTAGTTTTTTGTAGCCTTATGGTTGTAGGTTAGTTTTGTAACAACAACAAAAAATTGTGGTTGAAAGGGGTTGCCTCAATGAGTTAATAGAGACAAATTCTCAAGGAACAATTTCCCAAAGAGACAACTTTAAAAATTGAAAATTTCACATTTACCAAGGCAACAATTTATTTCTCCAATGCAACAAATAATGACTAGTGCCTTTAAAGATTGGGTTAATGGAGTCAAGCAAAAAAAGAGCTATAGGTACTACCTCCTTTGGGGTGTAAATCCTCTTACTCCCCAAGGAAAGTACTCTAGATAGGGTTTAGGCTAAGAGGGTGTATGCCCTTATACTTCTCTTAGAAAACCCTTGTTAAACCAATAAAATGTAAGCATAAAATGATGGAGACTAAGGTGGACGTGTATTCCCTTATACTTCCCACCTAGCTCTAGAAAATAACCTTGACTTGAATACAAATGATAATACAATGAAAAAATGCCTTACCAATTCAAGGATAATGCTAAGATAAACCACCACAATAGCAAAGAAGAGCCTTCCAAGGCTAGCGCATAACTTCCATCAACCAATAACCAAAGAGATATCCATACACAAGAGAACAAGAGAGAAACCGTCCAAAGATAGAAAAAAAATTAGTCCAATACTTCTCACAATGGGAGAGTTATGATTTCAAAATGAGATCTTATGATATCTATTTATACAAAATGTCACTCACATAGTTTTCCACATAATTTTAGGGCAAACCAAAAGATTAGGGTTCAACTGTTATAGCAAGATTTACCTCACCATTGCTAGCTTGCACAGAGGACCTTTTTCCATTTCCCTATGCAGACTTTTCATCCCTTTTTTGATGAATCCAGAGCTAAAAATATACATTTTTTCACATATACGCTCCCTAACTATTATGCAACATGAGTATACTCTTGCTGCTCCATTACATCTCGTGTATATCAGGATTTGTGCCAAAAAATATAAAATGAGGTCGAATTTCCATGTCACGACAAAAGATCTCTGATCCTTGGCCTTCCATATACTAGAAATGTTCTGACTCGGCCCTTCAATTGCATTCTAGAATCTATAAGAGCACAATTTTGAACTATGGAAAAGGAAGAGAAAGCATTCAACTTTGAGAGCAAAGTTGCTTTGGAGAAATTACTTCATATTGAGTCTGCATCCCTTTGTCCCTCAAGTCTGAACACAGTGTTCAGCCCCCAAGCTATTCTCTTATTATTGAGAGGATCTCTTTGTCTCTTTCTCATGAGCTTGCCTTTGGTGGAGGATTGAAGTGGTGGGGACCCAGTTGGAAGGAACTTGGTTTCTTGGTTTTGAACCGTGCCGACATGAAAGTCTGTAACGTTGACACTTCTATTGATCAATTATTAATAGAAATACTCCATTCCCGTCCTATTGGTATCTTGCAAATATATGATTATTATCCATGGGAGTGTTTGTAATGTTTGTTAATGGATTATTCTATCTGATGTGCTAACCCCTTTTATATCATCAATATATACTTGCTTTGCTTGTTTGTTGAGAACTTCTCGCAGGTATGAAGCTTTGGGTCAAAGTTCTCAACAGTGGAACATCATCAAACGTTGGATCGAGGTAGGCCTCTTTCTTATATTGCACATTAGTTTATATAGCATATGTTGGAATTTAGTTCATTTATGCAATCATACCTATTTTTTGTGGTTTACCCTTGGCCATAGAGAGTTTTTCCCTTGTAACAAAAATGGCAACATAGATCTTCCTTCTAAGGGTTGAAGTACTTTTTCTTCTTACATTGCTCTTTTTCCTCTGTGTTTCCTGTCGTATCACTGCTTGACAGATCCTGTTCACTCTGAGTCTGAGTTTTCATCCTTTTACCCTTGCCTAGACTTGTTTTAAAGCATATACGCCCATTTTTCCCTAATAATCACATATACACACTTGATGTCTCACTGCAAGAGGCATATATACGCTTTGTTCTCCTGAATAGTCGCGTATACCAATTCCCCTTGCTTGTTTTCTTGGTTGAGTGATTGCTGGGTAGGATTTAAAGATTGTTGAGCCTTCTTAGGTGTCTGTAGTTCCTGTTGAGATTATCTGGGATGAAAGGAAGCTTGTTTGGAGTTGCATTTTTGGGCGTAGTCTTTCTCTTTGTTTTCTATTTTTAATTTGTCCTTGGTTTCTGGGATGTTTTCTTGGCTGCCTGGTATTCTACTTGAGTTATTGCTTTTATACACTATAGAATTCAACTGTCAAGTTGCTTATCAGTCCATGCATTTTCTTTTTAGAATATTGAAAATACAAAAAAAAAATAGGCATTTTGCATTGGTTGGCATTTTTGTCTTTAAATTTTTTCATTAGATTAGCACATGTAGCGAAATATCATATTTTACTTCTAGATTATAGAGTTGAAATTGAAGACTGCACTATTTTTTATTAGCATATCATTCATTAAAAAGTTAAAGATAGACTTTGCATTATATCCATATTTATTTTCTGCCAGATTCATAACACCATGAGTTTCACTTCCATACCTTTTTGAGTAACCACGGCCATTAAAACGTACGCTTTAAACTAAAATTGATTAGTCACGATTTTATTTTTAGGGTGGACAAACTAGCTTAGGATTTAGTGCCTTGGAATAAGATTTTGTGAGTAAACTTCTCCAAGGCAATTA